>CAOLHI010005614.1:0-61280 GCA_948474755.1 Ctenosaura bakeri
GACTAGCCAATTCCTATGAACCAATCAGAAGACAGTACTTTGCATTTTAACATTGTGCACGTCATTCTCTCTCCTTGCCTCCATTCAATCACCCACAAACATCACAAGCACTATTCCTAACACTAAAGCAAAGCTTACACAGCTTGAAGATTGCTTTCAGCTAAATATTCAGCCTCAATATGTCAATAGCCTTTCATTACCATGGGAGGCAGGAAAAAAATTATTTATACACATTACCACAATTACTGAGGCACAATTGTTACAACACTCTGACAGAGTTCTGTTAGTACATGTAGGAAATATATTTGTTGGTAACACATCACTCAAAGGTCTGTCTGTATGCATAGGATTAATCTGGAAGTATGGAAACCTACTTGGGCATGTCACACACTCTCAGGCAGAAAACCCCATGATAGAGTTGCTGTAAGGTTGCCATAAGTTAGAAACTACTCAAAGGCACACAACAACCACAATATGTGACATTAGCTTTATGACATCAGATTCCCTTTCAATAAACCAATTCAAATACATGTGGAAGAACTGCAATAGGAAATAAATAAATCCTAAGAAATCGGAATCAGATCTTATAATGTTCATTTGGACAAGCAACATTGAAATGCATTGTGGATTTATTTTCTCTGCTGCTGTACAGTTTCAAATTCCAGTTAGCTTCTCCTTTATCTGTGTTGTACAGTGAAACAAGTAATAATGCCTGAAGCAATTACTTCAAGATCTATTTATTATGTTTATCATTTTTTGCCTCAAAAGTTTCTTTGGTCTGCAAGATCTCTGCAAAAGTTATTATAAGGCTAAGAAACTATGGAGAGATAGTAAAGTATAGTACAAAGGACATAGTGGTACTAGAAATAGAATCGGGATTTGAGTCACATTCTTTTGTACTATTAAAGTACGTTTTCTGAACAAGTGATCATTCTTTCACACTTCAAAAGGAGCTTCCACTCATACCCCCCCTCCACATCCAATAGCTGTCTAGGAAGATAAGAAATATACACCAGAATCCTGTATCACGTTTTACTCAATGTAACTTTATGTTGTTGTTGTTGTTGTTGTTGTTGTTGTTGTTGTTGTTGTTTTTATGCCTTCAAATCATTTCCAACTTATGATGACCCTAAGGTGAACCTATTACAGAGTTTTCTGAGCTGAGAGTGTATGACATTCCCAAAGTCATCACATGGGTTTCCGTGGCTTAGCAGCGAATCAAACCCTGGTCTCCAGGGTTATAGTCCAATGTTCAAACCACTACAACTGCACTGGCTCTCAACTTTATATACACTTTGTTATATAGCAAAGCTGCTAAGAAACCCTATTAGTGAAATGCAAAAATCCATATAAGGACAACAGTAGGGGTGCCTAATGCACATTAGTGCCCAATGCATAACAAGACCAATGTGCATTGATCCCCTTGTGCATCCATCCCATTGCACAACGGTCATTTTGTCAGTTTTGCTATGTAGGAGCATAATAACAGTCCCCTACTGGATACAGAAATCACAAAACTACCCAATTCTAGTTCCCACATGTGTAAATCTACTTACAAAGATGTAATTTCCATACAAGATTTTTGCTGTTGTTTCCTGGGGGAAAGAAGCATATCTCCTGAAAACACTAAACTACATTCCCTTTTTAAAATAGCAAACTATCTATGGCCATAACTTCACTCCTTCTGAGATGTTCCACCTCAGGATTAGGTTCATGTGAACTTATGTGTAGGCACTTCATATCTATAGGTGCAAGTTTCAGTCCCTAAAATTATAGTATAAGGAAGATGTTTAAGAACACAATTATCATAGTAAAATGTTTCTAAAAAGTGTAGTAAGCAGTCTGTTTGATGAATAGACTCTGAACTCAACCAATGATTTGGGTAATGGATAAGCAGCAGTTGCAGATGGGAATTCATGATGAGGAGGTGAAGTTCTGTCTGACTTTTGCACCTCAGTTCCCTGTTGTTTTAGGCCTTGAGTGATTGGAGGCGTATTTTTACCCTGTTCTCTGGGGGTCCCGGGAGGGGTGCCCAAATAACCAAATAAAAACACAAGATGGGGAAATTAACTCGAGCACTCTCTTAAGCTAGCGAGAGGCAGGGTAACTTTGCAGCGATCTTGCAACCCAATGTCTATGGGGTCAGGTCAGAAAAGTCGTCAGACAGGTTTAAAAATAGCAAAACTAATATCTTTATTAAAGGACAAACAAACATTAAAGACACCACAAACGCACAGCTAACTTAGAAAATTAGAAATAAGAGTTTTCGGGGGAAATGGGTGATACGACACCTTTTCTCGTAGTCCTGAAGAAGCGGGAAGAAACTCAGCGTAGAGGCCGAGGGGAGCTCTCTGGACAAAATGACAGCAAGGCTGGATGGAACTCAGGAGCGATCCAAGGTGGTCTAGCAAGCGATCCGAGGAGAGAGTGATCCAATGTAGGCTCAGAATTGGGGAGTTTTTATAGGGTGGATTGTGCCTACAGGCCATACCATACTCGGTGAGAACAATGCGAGTTTGGAGCGGGACAAAGCTTTGGGAAAGGTCAAGTTTTACATGTCGGCTTAGCGCAGGTTTGACAATAGCGTAGCCAGTATGCAAATGGCTTTGGCATTGTAAGGGCGTCGGCTCAAGGCCGAACGTCTTTGTATAGAGTTGTGCTTAAGCAATGGGTGTCTGCAAGAGAGGTCCCTGAAGCAACGGAGTGGCATTAATTTGCCTGCCTAAGTGGGAGTTGGAATGCTCAGCACTTACCAGCCACACCTGTGTACATGCCTGTCCGGTGGCCTCGCAAACACATGGAGTGGGGTGGCAGAGAAAGGTCAAAGGAAGGCCAAATGATTTTGATATCAAAAAGGAGATATCTAGTGCTATCACCGGGTAGGCCTGAACCATAGTCACACTATGATCCCCACATCGGCTGGTCCCAGAGGGAAATTACTTTCAGGGAACCAGGCTGCAAGGATCATGTGTGTCATGTGATGGTAAGGGGAGGTCACCTCATTTAGCACCTAGATATTTCATCTCTCATGGAGGCACTATATCACCCTGACAAAATGCATCTCTCAGGAGGGAGGCAGGATTGGGGAATACAGGGAAATGTTATAGGTACTGGACAAGACAGTTTGGGGAATTAGAGACACAAGATCTCAAATCTGTGTATTTCAAATGTATCTAATTCCTAAGATAAGGTAAGGTAAGGTGAAGTAATTCCTAAGGTATTTCTAACAAGTATTACCTATGAAAAAATAAAATCCCGGGCAACAGCTGGCACATATGCTAGTTTGAACTAAAAACAATTTAGAATAACAAATATTTTTATAGTGCTATTTTATCCAAGAAGGAAAATTTAAGACGAGACTAAGTTTTAATTTTCTCCTTAAGACCTTTCAAAAGAGGATTATAATTTCTAATAATAAATTTGTTGAAAGACTTGATTATTATTGTACTCAAATATTTGAAACCTGGAGAATATAGGATTGCATCTGCATCTGATGGACATGGGCCTGTTTTCCTATACTACTATTCAGACAAAGTAGCCATAATTTTTGAAAATTGATTTGTAATCCCATGCATTTTCCAAAATATTATTATAATAATTTTAATTCTGGAATTAGTGCTTCTGGCTTTTTGTAAATATAATAAAATGTCATCCGCACACAAATTGATTTTATGTTCTATTAATCTATCAACTTTATTACGGTCACAGACCAGTGTACAAGAACAAACAAGATACAAAATACAAAGAAATAGTCAATTGTTTAGAAAGACATATGCAACCATACAACATCATCCTCATAAAACATATAAAATCAGATATGGCTTTTTTCCCATACTGATTGGAAATTATCTTGAAATACTAAGGAAGCTAAATCACTTGGTCGAGAACTTAATTTCAGCCAAAAGCTAAAAATAGCTAACCAAGCCCTAGATTCAGCTTTCAGGAAGCCCACCTCCAACCACAAAGCTGCGTTGAAGACCCAACTTGGTACTTGCAAGATGGCCCTCAGAAATTTTGATTGAACTACTTCTAAGGTAGTGAAAGAGGAATAAGGACCTAGTTGAGCACCATAAAGTAGTTGACTAATACATTTGGCCTGAAACAACCTTAGGGCAGCTGGAACATATTGTCCTCCTTTGGTATAAAAAAAAAATTTGAATTACGGATGTGGATCTCTGTGCTACTTGTGCAACATATTCTGCATGCGCCTTACGGTTTCCATTTGACTGGAATACAACACCAAGATACTTAAAGGTCCTTAATTGTTCAATCCTATGTTCATTTATCGTCCATTTATACAGCTTTGGTCTTTTTGCAAACACCATAATTTTAGTTTTCTCATAATTTATTTGGAGTCCTTCCTCTTGGCTATACTGTCTTAGAGCACACAACACTCTCTGCAGCCAATGGGTGTTTGCGACAGTATTACTGTATCATCTGCATATAGCAACACTGAAAGATGCCTACCCGCTAACTTGGGAGGGTGAAAATCTAACTGGCTAAGAGCAGCAACCATTGAGTTAATATAAAAATTAAATAACAATGGGGCTAGTATACATCCTTGCTTAACTCCATTATGCGTAAAGACTTTATTGGACAGCTGACCTTCCAAGTTACACCTTATTTTCAAGGCTGTATTTTCATGTAGCTTGTAAATAAGCAATAATAAGCGACAATCTACTGAAGAGGCTTCTAATTTGTGCCACAATCTATCTCTAGAGATAGAATCAAAGGCAGATTTAAGGTCAATAAAAGCTGCAAGCAAGGACCCTTTAGCTTTACTAGAGTATTTTTCCACCAGATGTTGTAGGATAAGGGCCTGGTCCAAAGTACATCTTCCTGGTCTAAAACCTGCTTGCTCCTCAGCCAGAACATTTTTTATGTCCATCCACTATTGCAATTTCCAATATAAGTGTCTAGCATAGATTTTACTAGATAACAAACTAACTGGGCGATAATTTGCTGGATTATCCTTCTTACCTTTCTGAAAGATTGGAATAATAATAGCTGTATTCCAACCAGATGGCATGTGGGCATTCTTATCAATATATGTAAAAAGATTTGCCAAAATTGGGGCCCACCAATCTATGTTGCATTTGATTAGCTCAAGAGGAATACCATCATCCCCTGGGGTCTTGCCTGGCTTAAGTTGGTTTACAAGCTCTGTCACTTCAGCAATTGATACTGGTTGCCATACTGGCAAATTCCTGGTGATACTATTCACTTGAAAAGTAGGGGATTCTTTATTGGCATATAACTCATAAAAATAAGCTTCCCAAACTCCAGAGGGGATATGACAATCTGCCCATGTGGTGTAACTTTTGGTTGCATTTGACGTGAGTTGCCAAAAGGTTTTCATATCTTTCATCCTTACTGCATTAATAAGTTGTTCCCATAATGCTTGTTGTGCACAACTCTTTTTAACCTTAATTAATTTCTTATATTCTTTTTTTAATTGCAACAGCTCCTCTACCCTCACATCCTCTGGATTTTCCTTATGAAGTTTGAATTTAGAAATAAGCAGTTTCTTAGCAGCCCTACACTCACAATCAAACCAATCCTTTGAACTAAACTTTCTAGTATAAACTCTTTTAGAATTGGTAGCTAAAAATAAGTCAACTAATTTTTTGATCAGTATTTCATATTGCTCAATAATCCCATTATTTGAACCTATTGCCAGGCAGGTGGAATGGATATTAGAGAATTGATTAGTGTTAAACAGCTCCAAAAAGAACCCTGCAGTCTTTTGAGACCACTTAATCCTATTACTAGTGACTATCACCCCTGGGTTTGGTTTTAAGATATTTATGATATGGGTATGAATATCAGATAACTTCAAATGCAAGTTTAAGGACAGATGATCACTTTCCAACCTACTACCTATTAACATTTTTATAGAGGGATTCAGTAGACCCTGGCTAACAATCATATAATCAATGGTGCTCATCCTAGTTCCTGACCAGAATGTAAATTCCCCTGGTATGTCCCCAGTAACGTTCCCATTCAAGATACATACTTCTAACCTGTGTGCCATCTGTGCCAAATTAAGACCTGCATAATTGCTAACAGTATCTTTTGAGCAGCGCATATTTCCTGAGATAAAAGTTGTTTTTTCTGGAGAACAGATGTGATGGGCAGCATAAAGAACAGTATCATTTACCCCTAGTCTAGCATTAAAATCACCCCCAATAACTATCTGAGACAAAGGGAGAGCTAGATGAGACTCTTCAATATAATTTTCAAAACCTTGCCAGATTAAGTCAATCTGAGCATGCAATTGCTGAGGGGGGAAATATACATTTATAAACAATATTAAACATTTATTGAATTTTACCATTACTGTTCTATTAATTCATTTGTTGTTTTCATTTTGCACAATCATGTCAGCTAAAGGCTCCACCACTTCAACAAATAGTAAATGTACAGCAAACATTCCTGTCTTGTCCCTTTTCTTAATGATATTGGTTTGCAGTCAAAGTTATTAACACTAATTAAGGCTGCTGAATTTTTATACAATCTCAATATCAATGAAGTAAATTGGAGCAAAATTGCATTTTTGTAATAATGCAACGATATAATCCCACTCAACCTGACCAAAAGCTTTTAAGGTAGCTAGCAACAATAGGATCATTAATGTGTTATGTGTATTAGCATGTTAAATCTCATCTAATGTTCTTAGTATTGTATCTGATAAATGCCTCCCCAGCATGAAACCAATTTGATCTTCTCAAACACAATTTGTTATTGAAGAGTTTATTCTTTTGCCAAGACTGAGGGGGAAATTTTTGAGTCAACAATCAATAACATAATTGGTCTATATGCTGTTGTTGACAATGAATCTCCCTTTTGTCTTGGTATAACTAACATTCTATCTTGTTTATGGCTATCAGGCATTGGTTTCCCCTTGCATGACATCACTAAATAATTTAATAAATAGAGGGGTTAATTCATCTTTAAAATGTTTAAATAATTCATTAGTATACCCATGAATCTCTAATTATTCTTCTAATTTTAAATTTTTTTTATTAACACAAGCAAAAAGAAAAATAATATCAACAAGCATTTCAACAAAATTACGTTATTTACATCATTAAAATCTTTGCACAAACATAAAAAGGCAGTCTTTTCTTGTCCCATTCTCTCTTTCACTTCCTACTTTCTTTAACTCAGATCTTCTAATTACTCTATCATCTTGTCCTCATCATTTATTTTCATCGTTAACTGTCCTTTAAATGTATCTTTAGCTTATTTGTCTCTTTCAGCTTGTACCTTAATATAGTAACATTACCCATTACAGATCTTTTCCCAATTTTCTCCAATATATTTCTTAATCTGCATCATTTCAGTCTTTTTAACACCACTTTTTTCTCCTTTCATCACTCTTGATAAGGTATCTAAAGTTACATACTCTTGAACTTTAGTAAGCCACTCTTCTGTTTCTGGAACTCTATTCATTTTCCAATATTTAGCATATGTTACCCTAGTTGTTGTTATCATGTACAATATACTATTCTTATATTTATTTTGTTCCTTCGTCAATTGATGCATCATGTTCAACAGAAATATCTCTGGTGTCAACGGAATTTCTGTTTTCAGTATTTCTGTAATCGTCTTATGTATCCTTTTCCAACAGATCTTCACTTCTTTACATAGCCACCACATATGGTAAAAAGATCCATTTTCCCCCTTGCATTTCCAGTATTTTTTCTCTTTCAATTTATATATCTTACTCAGTTTATCTGGATCTAAATACCAGCGGTATAACATTTTCATATAATTCTCCTTCAGGGTTTGCGCCCGCGTAAATTTCTGTGTGTGCTCCCAACTTTTTGTCCAATATTCTAATTTGATTTCATGGCCGATATTACGTGACCAAGAAATCATTGAATCTTTTATAGTTTCGCATTCCAATTCTCTGGCTAACATAAAATTATACATAAGCGATGTTATACGATCTTTCACCTCAAATATTATCTTTTCAAATTCATTTGTTGAAATTGTGGTTTCAAATCCCTCCAATTTTTGGTCCATTTTGTATCTCTCCTTAAGTTGGAAGTACAGAAACCACTGGCAGTTTCGGCCTTCATCATTTAGTTCCTCTCTGGTCTTAATTCTTTGTGTTTCTTTTCCCGCATTAGTTATTATGTGTCTGTATTTCATCCATCTCTCTGGAGGTCCTCTCTGATTACTATATAACACCTTGGGGGGGGGGCAGCCAAAGTGGAATTCTACAATATATTTTCTTCTTCCAGATCATCCAAATTTCTAAAAGCACTTTTCTTATCTAATGGTTAGAAAAATCTCTGTCAACTTTTGCTTTATTGTACCATATGTAGGTGTGCCATCCGAACAGGAGATCTGGGCCTTCAAGGATCAATGTCCTTTCATCTTTTAGAGTGATCCAATCTTTTAACCAGAGCATTCCATTTGCATAGTAGTACAAAATCAAGTCTGGGAGGCCACATCCACCTCTTTCTCTTCTATCTGTTAATGTTCTCCACTTTATTCTTGGTTTCTTCTTGTTCCAAATAAATTCTGTAAGATCTTTCTTCCAATCCTGAAAACACTTCTTATTGATGATTATTGGTAAATTTTGAAATAGGTAGTTCATTTTCGGCAAAATCATCATCTTAATCGCTGCCATCCACCCTGATAATGACAAATTTTGTTTTGACCAATTCTGAAGATCTCTTTTAATTTCTTTCCATTTTACTCTGTAATTGTTTTCGAATAATCCATTATTCTGTTTTGTTATGTTTATTCCCAAATATTTGATTTTCTTCTCCTCTTTAAATCCTGTCTTTTGGACCACCTCGTCTATTTCTTCCTTACTCATATTCTTGGTCAGGAACTTTGTTTTTTCTCTGTTTATTTTGAAACCTGCCAAATCTCCATATTCTTTACATATTTCCATTAGCTTCTCAATGCTAGTCTTTGGCTCTTCCAAAAAGAGAACCAAATCATCGGCGTAACCTTTCATCTTTTATTCTTGTCGCTTTATTTTAACTCCTCTTATAGTCTCTTCTGTTCTTACCTTCCTCAGCAGCACCTCCAGTGGTATTATAAAGAGAAGAGGGGAAAGTGGACAGCCTTGTCTCGTGCCTTTTTTAATTTCTATAGGTTCTGATTTCTCCCCATTCACCATTAAATATGCTTTATTATTCTTGTAAATCTCTCTGATCCAGGCTACGAATTTATCTCCACATCTCATACGTTCTAATAATTCAATCATAAAATCATGATTTAAATTATCAAAAGCTTTCTCAGTGTCTACGAAAATCAATAATCCTTTCCGTTCATTATGCTTCTCATAATATTCCGGTATATTTAGTACTGTACATACATTGTCTCTAACATATCTCTTAGGGAGAAAGCCGCTCTGATCTGGGTGGATAATTTCTTGTGCAATTTTCTTCAGTCTCTCTGCCATTATACTTGTAAAAATCTTATAATCTATATTTAATAGCGATATGGATCTGTAGTTTTTCGGTTCTTCTGGGTCTTTATCTTCTTTAATATCAATATTATATTCGCCTCCTTCCACGAATCCGGTTTACCTTTAGTTCCGATCTCATTGAACATTTTCAGCATTCACCCCTACAGGTGCTAATTTTAAATTTTTAATTACATGTTACATTTAATTTTTTAAATTAAATCCCCAAAGAAGGCCATGATTTAAAGATGGTCCAGAATTACAGACCAATATCACTATTAAATATAACTACACGATTTTTCCATTGATTCTTGCCAAAAGATTGAAAAAGTTCTACAAGAAAAAATTCAAGAAGATCAGACAGGATTTTTACCAGGTAGATATATGAAATACAATGTAAGGACAGTTTTTGATACCATTGAATATTATGGAAAGAATCTTGGGAAAAAGTTTGCCATGGTGTTTCTTGACATGGAAAAAGCCTTTGGTAATATTTCATGGCTTTTTCTAAAAAGTGTTATTGAAAAAAACAAATCTAGGCGAGAATTTCAGAGACTGGATAGAAGTTATCTATCAAGATCAAAAAGTATCCTTAATAATTAATGAAGAAAAAAACTAATTCATTTACTGTTTTCAATGGAATGCAACAAGGTTTTCCTCTCTCCCCGCTTCTCTTTATTATGGCATTAGAAATATTGAATAGGAAGATAAGAGAAGTACCTCAAATATGGGGAGTGAAAGTCAAAAAGAAAGAACTCAAACTTAAGATCTTTGTGAATGATTTAGTCATATTCTTAGAGGACCCTAAAGATTCCTTACAGAAACTACTTACTCTATTGAAAGATTTTGGACAAGTAGCAGGCTTTAAAATTAATAAAGATAAGACTTCATTGTTAATAATGAACATGCAAAAAAAAAGGAAAAGAACTGAAAGAAATTTCAGGAATTCAAATTCCGAAAAAAGTGAAATATTTGGGAATTGTTACTAAGAAAAATCAGGAATTATTTGTTAACAATTATCAAAAAACATGGACAAAAATTAAAAATGACTTATTGAAATGGAATAAATTTCACCTATCATTATTGGGGAGGATTAATGCAATAAAAATGTCTATACTTCTGAAGTTTATGTTTCTATTTCAAAACATCCCAATAAATGAAAAACCTTTCCAAGAATAGGAAAGAGAAATAGCCAAGTTTATCTGGGAAGTGAAAAAACCCAGAATTAAAATGAAGATATTACAAGACACCAAGGAAAGTGGTGGCCTGGATCTAACCTCTTTAAGATTATATTACCATTGGACTGGATAAAAGATTGGATTGCTTTGGAGAAAACCTCATTATTAGATTTAGGAGGTTACAATCATAGATTTGGCTTGCATGGCTATTTATGTGAAACAAAATAACTGTAATTAGAGATTTCAACAATCACTGCATCTGAAAATCCCTTTTGAAAGTTTGGCAGATGGTAAAACCAAAGTTCTACAGAAAAGTTCCAGTTTGGACATCTCCTCAGGAAGCTTTTAAAATCAATGGAATCAAGAGCAGACAATTGTTAACTTTTAAAGAATTAATTAAATGGAACAATATAACACTAATCTTGAAAACGACAGAAGAATTTTAAAAAAGAACACGAATTGAACTGGTTCCCTCTCAGACAAATTAGAGAGAGATTTAAAATGAACAGTAACTTGGTAGGATTTGAAAGAACTAGAAATGAAACAGATACAATCTTGATAGAGAACCAGAAAAAATCAATATTTAAAATGTATGAGCTGCTTTTAGAATGCGAATGGAGCAAGAAATAATAAAAGAGACAACAATTAAGTGAGCCCAAAATATAGGACATCAAATTGAACTGGAGAAGTGGACTAAAGTCTAGAAAGAGGACATAAAGTTCATTCCAAACTTGAATTTGCAGGAAAACTATTAAAAAATGTTACATAGGTGGCACATGACACCTCAGAAATTGAAAAAAGATAAGGAAAAAGGGAACGGATCATGTTGAAAATGTGAAGATATTTTGGGTTCTTATTATTATATGTGGTGGACGTGCCATTTTGCCAAAAAATATTTTAGAAAAAAGTCCACTATACAAATTTAGAAGATTATAAATCTGAAGTCTGAAATAAAACCAGAAATATATCTACTCAATATGATGGGACTTCAGAAAGAATTGAAAAAGAACAGCTGCTAAGTTATGCTATACCCAGCACTGCAAGGAGAAAATGGGCCCATCTGTGGAAGAATGGAAACTTAAAGTCATGGAAGTGAAAGAGATAGAAAAGCTTTCCAGTCTCTTAAAAATATCTCTATTCAACAATTTGATAGAGAATGAAAATTCATGACAGATTGGATTAAATGTAAGGAGAGATAAGTTTTATAAAACTAACAGAACAAAGAAAGTGGGTGACAAAAGTTTAAAAAGTGCACTTAATGTTTATTGTTTATTTGTTTATTTGTTGTTGTTCTTTTAACACAATAGAGTCTCCCGAACACTTTAACAAATTCTTATAAGTTATTCATTCTTCTTCTCTTCTTTAATTGATAATGCCTGAACTGGCAATATCCAGGATGGCAATTTTGGGCAAAATTTCATATTGTATTTCTCCCAAATTCTGTGTATGGATTTGCATATCACACGGTTGTTGAATTATCTCTGAATTTTAACTTTATTGTGCCACAAATAGGCATGCCAGCCAAAATGCAAGTCATGACCCTCCAGTGCTGAAAGTTCATTTATCATCCAGGGTCTAAGACATATCAAACAAGCAGCCCCGTGGTACATTTTAAGATCAAGTAAAGCAAATCCTTCTTTTGTCTAATGTCCATCATTGGATTGAATTTCATTCTAGCTTTTTTTTTCCTGTTCTACAAAAATTCAGATATATCCTTTTTTATATTCTTCAAATCATTTCTTAGATATAGTCATCCGTATCATTTGGAATAAAAACATTTTTGAGGGAGGCCATTCATTTTAATTAAAGATATTCAGTCCATCAAAGAGAGATCCATTGGTCTCCAAATCACCAGCTTTTTCTTTATCTGCTTCCAGGTTGACATATAATTATTTTGAAACTCCTGATTATTATTATTTGTAATTTGGATTACTAAATATCTTACTCTGTTAACACATTGTATTCCAGATTTCTTTTCAAGAAGATCCTTTTCATCTTTCTTAAAATTCTTCATAAGAATTTTCATTTTGGTCTTATTCACTTTAAATCCAGATACTCACCCATGAATATTTAATAGACCATTTAGCTTATCAATTAGTGGCACAGGATCCTCCAAGAAAAGGACCACATTGTCAGCAAATGCTTTTAATTTATATTCTTCTTTGCTAATCTTTATTCCACATTAAGTGTTCAGATTTCTATCTATCCCTAAGGAGAACCTCCAATATCAAAATAAACAGTAAAGGAGATAAGGGACATCCCTGTTTTGTCCCTTTTTCTATCAAAATACTTTTAATCTTGTTGGTGTTAATAATCAAACACATCTTTTGCTCTCCACATATAGTTTTAACTGAAGTTAAAAAGACCTCTCCAAATTTCATATTTTCTTATACCAGTACTTTTATAAGAAAGTGTTGAACACTTGCTCTTCATCTAAAAAGATTACAGCTCCTTTTTTTCACTGTGAGATTTGTGATATTCTAATACATCCAAAACTGTTCTCACATTATTTATCATTTGCTGTCCAGGAAGGAAGCTGTTCTGATCTTTATCAATGTAATTAGGGAGAATTTTCTTTAAGTGTTTGGCCAAAATCAAAGCAAAAATCTTATAATCTTTGTCAAGAAGAGAAACTGGCTTGAAATCTTTACATGTAGGACATCCCATATCTGTTTACGGAATTAAAGCTATATTCAAATCTTTCCAACTGTTTGGAATCTTGCCAGTCTTTAATTTCTCATTCACCATTTGGTGCATGGAGCTCAAGAGTTGCTCTTTAAATTGCTTATAATAATTAGCTGGTCCTGGTGTTTTCCTTAGTTTAGACACATCAATAGTTTTCATAATTTCAGCGAATGTAATTTGTCTATTCAATGTTTCTCTGTGTTCAGGGTCAATTTCAGGGAGGTTCTTTGATTGAATATATTCTTCCAACTTATTCAAATCTTCCGAATGGGGTATATGATATAAATTTTAAAAATAATTATAAAATAATTTTTGTATCTCTTCAGCATCTGTAATTCTTTGTTCTCTCTCTTTAATTTCAGAAATTAGTTGCTTTTTCTCTTCTTTTTGAATTGTATAAACAAACCAACAACCTGGTTTATTAGCATTTTCAAAATAATTTTGCCTGACATATCTCAGCTTTCTCTCTATTGCCTCAATTGTTATCATAGATAGCTGCTTTTGTAAAATCTTCAAACCTGCTTTATTTCTTTATCTCTAGGATTTTTCTTCAAATCCTTCTCCAAATCTTTAATTGTATCCATTAGTTCTTGAATATTCTCATTTGGTCTTTTTTTTTCCATTCTGTCGATTTTTGAATAAAAACACCTCTCACTACCACTTTAGAGGCATCTCACATCAACCTTTAAAAATTCTTCCAATTATTTTCTGCAAAAAAAAATCAGAGTCCCATCTTGCCCTAACAGGGCCTCATTCAAACTCCAATTATTTATTCTGGTACCCAATTAAAGTAGGATCTTTACAGGGTTATGTAAAGGGTTATTGTTAAAGGATTTCACGAGAATCTCTGCTATACAAAAATTATTAATAACTGATTTTGGTATCCAAATCAAATCTATCCTTGAACACCACCAGTGGGAGTTTGGGGGAAAACAAGGTAAAATCTTTTACCTTGGGCTGCTTAAAACTCCAAGCATCCATCACTTGCAACTGTTCGGTTCAATTTTAAAAAATCCATTGGCAATTTCCCTGTCACTTTTTAATTTAAGTTTGTGTGCTTCTGTCCAGTATTGGCTCTGCCACACCATTAAAGTCACCTAAAAAAGATGAAATTCTTATTGATATTTATGAATATTCTTTTTTAAGTCTTCATAAAATTTCTTATTCTCCTTGCACGGAACAGATGTACCAATCACTAAAAGAAGGTGACCATGTATTTTAATTCCCACCCCTACAAATCTTCCTTTTTCATCATTGAAAATTAATCTTGGGGACAATGCCATTCTTACATACATCACCACTCCTCTTCTTTTAATAGTACCTGCTGATATGAATGTCTCTCCAAAATTAGATAGCAGCAAAAACTTCTCATCTTTCCTTTTTCTATGGGTCTCCTGCAGGCAACAAATATCAAGGTTCAATCTTTTTAGATGATGAAAAAAATTTTTCCTCTTAATTGTTAAGTTTGGCCACTGACATTCCAGAAAAGTATGGAGCAACTCATTTCTTTTTTCACCTTCAATAGCACCAAGTCATCAATATCCAGATCAATGAGAATAGTCTCTGAATCTTTATTGTCCTTCATATTTTTAGTATCAATGGCATGAGTAGCATTTTTTGGATCCAAATTTGCAAGTCTTTTACCCTCAGATAATTTTTCCTCATTCTCAGTGCTGATTTTGGTAGTTTTGGATGGTGGTATGAATTTCTTCAATTCTGAGTCATATCTTTAAGAAAGTTATGGGCTATTTCAATAGAGATTATTCTAAATTGCTGTTCTTGGAAGTTAAAAACAACCCTTTCAAAATGATCCCATCAAAACATTATTTGACTGGCCTTAATTTTAGCAGTCAAAAACTCATAATCTTTTCTTTTTCTTAAAATTCTTACGGGAACTTCATGCAAGACAATTAGTCGATTTCCTTGGTCTGTCATTGAATACACATCTCATGTGTATTTCTTAGTAAACTGGACTACCACATCTCTAGGTAATTTTTTTTCTTTCGAGCAATAGCAGATTGGACCCTGTAGTGATATATATCTTGGCATTGACTTCTTCGTCTTCAAAATCTAGAAACTCTGTTGGTAGGCCCATGGTCCTCTTTCTGATACCTTCAGCAGATCTTTCTTCCAAACCTCTGATCCTTAACCAAGAGTCTATCTGTTTTTGTTCAATTAATGCCAATCTGTCTTGTTGCTTCTCAATATCAGTAGCAGATTATGTCTTTTTTAACTTGCTGTAATGTATCTTGCACCTCAGACATTTGCTTTTTTAAATCTGTCAGATCTTGTTTTATATATGACATGTATGATCTGATCTCTTCCATAAATTTCTAATGATGCTCTGGTGGTTCATCAAATGAATCTCTTCTTGCTTGAGACTCAACTATATGTGATTTTCCTGATCTCATTTTGTACATTTTACGTTATATTAGAAACAAGAGTAAAAGAAAATTAAAAATTAAAAAAAATGCTGATATAAGCTCTCACTTACTTAGAAATAATCAATAATATATCTCTTAATCAGTCAACTTAAAATATCTCTTAATCAATCTTAATGAACCAATTATAGTCTGACAGTTCAGTCTTTGACAGATAGTTTGAAAATAAGCAAAAAAGAAGAAGGAAGGAAGGAAGGAAGAGAGAGAGAGAGAGAAGAAAAAGGAAAGAAAGAGAAAGAAAGAAAGAAAGAAAGAAAGAAAGAAAGAAAGAAAGAAAGAAAAGGGGTTGCTTCAAAAGGCCCATGCCAATAGAAGGAAAAATCTGTCACTATAAATTTCCCACATGATGACAATGAATTCCAGTCAATAAAAGGCGGGGGAAAGGAAAATCTCTTTGTACTTTATGAAATTATTTAGCAAATGGTGTAATAACTGTCTTTATCACGGTTCTTCCAAAATTAAATCTGCAGTTTACAGAAGTTACCTCATAAGATCTTGAAGAAGGTGGAAGAAATTTGGTGGCTGAAGAACATGGATGGGGACCCCTCTGCCCCATCTTCCAGATGCTGAATAAACATCTTCCAGATTCCTGAATAAACAACTCCCTTAACACTGGTTTACATGTCTCCATAGAAATGTTTCTGCTGTTTGTGTGGTCTATTTTCTTCATTAAAATATTTAATTTGTTCTCTAAGCTCTTCCTTTAAATTGTTCTTGCAAAAGCAAGTTGGGGCTTACTTTCCATAACAGGAAAAAGAACTGATCACAACAATTTTTGTCTTTTAAGGCATGTCTCAGAACAAGATGAACCAAAGATCAGAATGAACCAAAAGAGATATCCAGAACTGAATCTATCATATGTTTAGAGACTGAAACATGATTGATTTTGACATTTGATGAATGTTTGCCATAGCTTGACAGAAACCATTTTTCAGGCAGTAATAATGGCTAAAAAGTAAATCCATGTTCCAGGTATCTGACAGTTGCAAGAATAAAAGTGTGCACAGTCAGGACTTCCAGAGCAAATGAGCTACAAAAAATTCTGAAGGTGAAAAAAACAGATGATGCATAGCTCTTACTAATAGTGTTTCTGAGGCTTAAAGCATGCCTCTTTAAGTTGCATGAAGCAACTCCTTATCCTTCTTACCATTTTGGCAACTGTCTGAAACAGAAACTCTGAACATCAAGCTGTAGGACAGATACAGTAGGATAGATGATATCACACAAATCTCTAAAAATTATAGGAGAGCGATACAACAGGGATGTCACTGTGTTGCCTGTTACAGACCAAAGCAGACTGTAGACTTGGATAATACCTTCTTCAATTGGATTACCAAACATTATTCAAGGTGACATAGTAGTAATGTGAGATTTCAACCCCATGATAATAAAATCCAACAAACTGCACACTTGCCTTGCTTATAATTTCATTTTCCAGAAGATGAAAAAAGTGACAAGGAGATTGCCTGGATTGGTCTTGATCCTTGTCAACAAGGAAGAACTAACACTATCCCTCGGCTCTAAACCCAGGAAAATTCTCTGATGAGAAGAAATTAATACATCAATTATTTCCATGGGAAAAGAAGTAGATTTTCCAAAGATATCCAATTTAGTTTGAGAGATTCTGGGGAACTTGCTGTTCTCCACCTAAAGTTTTATTTTACAGCCTTTTAGTTAAGGCTTTCAGTTAATCAATATAATCTGACAGAAAGAATCAACTCAAAGAATAATGCTGGAATTGACTGCTTAAATCATTTTCCACCTTTGAAAGGAAACTATAAAACAGCAATCTTAATATATGCTGATGATATTGTATTGTTATCTATGAATAAAACCGGGCAAAGTTTCCCAACTTTCTTGGTTAATGCCTCCCTTGTGTTTCAGTAAATTTTTCACAGTTCCCCTAGGCCAAAAGAAATACCTAACCAGCTCATTTGACAAGTAGTTAGGTCCAACCAGCTTTATGAGTATTTAGGAACTGATTTTAAGTGAAGAATAATGTTGGAGTTGAAAAGACTTCTCAAGACTGTAGGTTTGTCATTATGTGTATCCAGTTGGCTTCAACTTATGGTGAGCCTATGAATGAGAGATCTCTAAGAGATCTTGTTGTTCTGGGAAAACATCTGTATGTCAGCATGTATCCTCACTTCTCAAGACTGCGGGTTTGTCACTATGTATATCCACTTGGCTTCAATCTATGGTGACCCTATGAATTAGAGACCTTCAAGATATCCTCTTGTTCTGGGAAAACATCTGTATGCCACAGGAGGAGAAGGAAGAGGAGAAGAAGGAGAGGAGAGACATAGAGACCTGGAAGATTTATTGAGATCAATGAGACACTCAGATGTAAAATGCTGAGAATAAAGTTAACACCATCTCTACAACTACTCCTCTTCCTCTCCACATCAGCCTCATCTCTACTCCTCTGTACTCTTCCTCTCCACATCAGTCAACTCCACGTACATCAGTGTACTGAAAACACTAATATCTGGATGTTTAGCCCAATTTGTGTTTGTTTTACTGATTTGGAAAGGGTGGGGCATCTGGATATTAATCCTAATCCATATTGTGATAATAGGTTCTTCCCATTATCTAGGCAACACAGAGAAGGGAGAAATAGTTCTCACTCCAGGAAAACAAGAGGTTAATTAAGTGTTGGGTTTAGGTTACATTTTGGGGGGACAGCATCACAGAGGACATCAGAGATCATGAGAATCAATTGCCCAGACAGGAGAAAAGCTGGGAAGGTTTGAAATGCTTTGGTCAAGAAGTTTAAAAGGTCTGAGAGACCATGAGGCAGAGAGAGAGAGAGACAAAGGACCATCCGCAAGAGGCAAAGAACCAGTGGTAGGCTGGGGCAATGCTAGACCTGGCCTCCTGGCTTCCTTTCCCGCTGCCCCAACACTATCTCTGTGTCTGGATAACAATGTGAGTAGACAAGAATGTTTTTAGCTAGTCATGTCAGGGGGGTTTGCTCTTTTAAAACTCTGGCTGAAGTGACTGAGGCTTGTCTATAACTTTGTAACTGCTAAGTAATGCCTGAAGGAAGGAACCTTCATGAATGCTGATACCTTGTATTGTTGTGTTTGCCTGCATAGAGTAAAAACACTTTCCTTAGAGAACTTTCTGTCCACACTCTCTTTCTGCACATGCTTACCAGCTATGCACACAGAAAGAATTCCTCTCTTCCAAGGAGGGTTGGGGAGGAAGGGGCTCTAAGTTTAGAGATTTCTTTCCCCAGTGGCTCCCTACTGAGTCACAAGAAAGAAGATTAAAATCAATAGGTGGTGGCAGCAAGATTTCCAAGGGCAAGGGGGAGTTCCTATCTTCTACTTGAGGACAGGAGTCAGCATTGAGTGGGAGAATAAAAACCCTCTTTCCTCCACACATGTTGACCCTAATTTTTTTGGAATAGAGTTCTACACTCCCCATACTTTTGCATAGAGGCTTTATGCAGGAGGAGGGTGCAGACAATCACAGAAAAAGAGAGGAAAGGAATTCCATTCTAAATAGTTTGCTTAGCATAGATTAATCATATTATCCAGTGTTAGGATTTTCTGTACACTAATGTGGAGACCTCTGCATGGAGTGTTCTGATGTGGAGAGGTAGAGGAAGGGGAGGAGATATGGTGTTAGCTTGGTTTTCAGCATTTTAACTTTGCAAATCCCATTGACCTCAATAAATCCTCCAGGTCTCTGTATCTTTCCTTCTCCCCCTCCTCCTCCTCCTCCTCCTCCTCCTCCTCCTCCTCCTCCTCCTCCTCCTCCTCCTCCTCCTGTAGCATACAGATATTTTCCCAGAACAGATACAAGAAGTGGAATTGGGAAGGAAGAGAAACATGAGAGCAGGACTTATACAGAGCCTTACAGGATTTATTGAGGTGGCCTGAGATGGAGCTGCTGCTGCTGAGTGCCTCCACTCTCCACTTAGGCTGCAAATCAGAATGTACTCATAAGAAGAATAGGAGGGGGAGGAAGCAACAACCATCACCAGGGTCTCTGCTGTGCACAAGCAACATTTTGCTCATGGCCAAGTGACTCCTCTGATCATCATCATCATCATCATCATCATCATCATCATCATCATCATAAAATTTATTTCTATCCCGCCTCTCCCAATGGATCGAGGCGGCATTACAAAAATATATAAAAACATTAAAACATTAAAATGCACCCTATCCTCCCCACCCTCCAACCCTTCTATCCCCCTAAAACATATTAGTTAATTAAAACAAATTAAAAACAAGATTAACACAAAAGACAATGATGAGAGGCGGTGGAACACTAATCTGGGAAGGCCTGTCGGAAGAGAACTGTCTTGACTGCTTTTTTAAAGCAGTCAAGACTGGTAATGTGCCGGGTCTCCTCCGGCAGGCCATTCCATAACTTGGGAGCGACAGAAGAAAAGGTCCTCTGGGTAACCGCAGCCAACCTAGTTCTGATTGGCTGCAGTAAATTCCTCCCAGAGGACCTTAGTGTGCGGGGCGGATTATATGGGAGAAGGTGATCCCGCAGGTAGGCTGGCCCCAAGCCATGAAGGGCTTTAAAGGTAAAAACCAACACCTTGTACTGTGCCCGGAAACTAATAGGCAGCCAGTGTAAAGACTTCAGAATAGGTGTTATATGGTCAGTTTTAGATCTTCCGGTGATCAACCTGGCTGCCATATTCTGAATTAATTGAAGTTTCCAGACTAAGCACATGGGTAGCCCTATGTAGAGCGCATTACAGAAGTCAAGCCGTGAAGTTACCAGCGCATGTACCACTGTTTTTAGGTGTTCCAAGTCCAGGAAGGGGCGCAGCTGGCGTATCAGCCGAAGCTGATAGCAGGCACTCCTGGCTGCCGCATCAATTTGAGCTGTCATCTGAAGCGGCGAGTCCAGGAGCACTCCCAAGCTGCGGACACAGTCTTTCAGGGGAAGTGTGACCCCGTCTAGAACTGGTTGACAAACCTCTATACCTGGGTTGGGGCCCCTAACAGCAAGTACCTCCGTCTTATCTGGATTCAGCTTCAGTCTGTTTTTCCTCATCCAGTCCATTACTGCTTCTAGGCATTCATTTAGAGGTGAGATGCCATCCTTAGTTGATGCTGTTATCCGAGGCATGGAGAGATATATCTGGGTGTCATCAGCATACTGATAGCACCTTGCTCCATGCCTCCTGATGATCTCTCCCAGCGGTTTCATGTAGATGTTAAATAGCATTGGGGACAGGACAGCGCCCTGAGGGACGCCAGATTTAAGCTCCTTTTTCGAGGAGCAGCTGTCCCCAAGCATCACCATCTGGTATCTACCTGAGAGATAGGACCGGAACCACTTAAGTGCAGTGCCTCCGATCCCCAGCCCTCTCAGGCGTTCCAGAAGGATACCGTGGTCTATGGTATCGAAAGCCGCTGAGAGGTCCAGGAGTACCAGCAGGGTCACACTTCCCCTGTCGATACCTAGGCGTAGATCATCCACTAAGGCGACCATGGCAGTCTCAACTCCATATCCTGCCCTGAAGCCAGTTTGAAATGGATCTAGATAATCTGTTTCATCCAAGACAGCTTGGAGCTGAAGGGCAACAGCCCTCTCGATCACCTTGCTTAAAAATGGAAGATGGGAGACTGGTCTGTAATTATTCATATCCAGGGGATCTAGGGAGGGCTTTTTTAGAAGCGGCCGTATAATCGCTTCTTTTAAACAAGCTGGAAAATTGCCCTCCCTGAAGGATGCATTAATAATATGTCTTAAGTACGTCTTAATTGCAGCTCCTCCCTGGACGACCAGCCATGAAGGGCAGGGATCAAGAGGGCAAGTTGTCCTTCTTACCTTTCCAAGGAGCTTGTCTACGTCCTCGGTACTCACTGACTGGAACTGATCCAGTATAATCTTGTTCACGGGGTTGCTGGACGCTCCATTTGTGACCTCTGCTATAACACCGGCATCCAAGTCGGCTCTTATCTGAGAGATTTTATCTGCGAAATGATTATTCAAGGCGTCACAGCAAGCTACGTTAGGTTCTAACAACGAGTTCAGGGGAGTGGGTATCTGAGTCAGATCCCTTACCACCCTAAACAGCTCTGCTGGACGAGAAATCGCAGACGCAATACGTGCAGAGAAGAAGGTCTTCTTCGCTGCATTTATTGCCACTCCATAGGAATGAAGGAATTCTCTATAGCGTGTCCTGTCAGATAAGAGTCGAGATTTCCGCCAATTGCGCTCTAGTCGTTGTCCAGCCTGCTTCATATTCCTAAGTTCTACTGTATACCAAGGATTACGGTTTGCAGCAGGCTGGAAAGGACGCTTGGGAGCAATCGTGTCGATAGCCCTGGTAAGATCACAATTCCAGGTATTAACCAGGGCTTCGACAGGATCACCGGCGATACCAACCATAAGACCCTCGAGGGCTTTCTGGAATCCAATAGGTTCCATTAACCTTCGAGGGCGGACCATTCTAATAGGTCCACCACCACTGCAGGGGCGGATAGCAACCATTAGTCTAACCCTGACCAGGAAATGATCTGTCCATGACAAGGTAGTAGTATTTGTTATCTCCACCCATGGCTGTGCCCGTTCCGTACTAAAGACTGCATCAAGGGTATGACCTGCACAATGTGTTGGCCCAGAGGCTAATTGGGATAGGCCCATGTTTGTCATGGATGCTACGAACTCCCGAGCTGCACCTGTTAAACTGGTCTCAAATGGGACATTGAAGTCGCCCAGAACCAAAAGTCTGGGCGATTCCAACACCAACTCCGACACCAGCTCTGTCAGCTCGGCCAGGGAGTCTGTTAGGCAGCGGGGTGGTCGGTACACTAACAGAATTTCTAGACTATCCCTTGCCTTCAGGCTCAGGTAGATACACTTGAAGTGGTCTGTTTTCCGGACAGGTATCCTGGTCAGCATAAGATTGTCTTTGTAAACCAAGGCTACTCCGCCCCCCCGCCCACTTCCCCTTACCTGCTCACTGACAGAGTATCCGGCTGGCAAGCCCTGGACCCAGGTTGTGGCACTATCGTCTTCCAGCCAGGTCTCTGTAAAGCATGCCAGGTCAGCGTCTTCATCCTTTAAAAGGTCATGGATGATATGAGTTTTCTTTTTCATTGACCTGACATTGCACAGGAGCAAGGAAAGGTTCTGTGGGTGGTTTGGTTCGCTCTCCAGACACCTTGGGGTAGCAGGGCGAACGGAAGGTGAGATAGGTATTAAGCATCTATCTCTCCTTCCCCTGTAACGGCATTTTGCCCTGCTATCACCATATCTTCCTTTGCCCAGCACAGTACTTATTGTCGCTCCCCGTTGTTCTTCCATTACATCCAGCCACCCCCATCACAAAAAAATACCCCCTGCCTGCCCACACCCCCACCCACTCCTACCCTCCCTCCCTCCCTCCCTCCCTCCCTCCCTCTCCCTCCTCTCCAGGCAGGAGGGTGTGGCCAGCAGAAAAGCCCCTCTGAGTTCTTCCCCAGCCTCTTTTAAAGGCCAGGCAGGAGGGTGTAGCCAGTAGCAAAGCCCCTCTTGAGTTCTTCCCCAGCCTCTTTTAAGGCCAGGCAGGAGGGTGTGGCCAGCAGCAAAGCCCCTCTGAGTTCTTCCCCAACCTCTTTAAAGGCCAGGCAGGAGGATGTGGCCAGCAGCAAAGCCCCTCTTGAGTTAATGGAGGCAGCTGCTTCCTTCTCTCCCTCTTCCTCCTCCTCTTGTGGATGCAATGCAAGAAGGGAGTGGCCTGGGACCTGCAGCTAGAAAGGTTGCTACTGCCATCAGCACCACAGCTGTTAGCAGCTGTACATGTCCATGCTTTGATATGGTCTTACTGGCAAATATTAAGTGGCATGAAATTAAGTTATATACTCTTCTGGATGAAAGGCCCTGTGGGGAAGGAACGCTGGCTGGGAAGATGTGCAAAAATAGGTCAGAGGTGACTTCAGCATGGCCAGGTCATAAGTTTACTGTGGATTAGTTGGGAAAGCCTGACTTAATGGCTCTAAGCTAATCCTCTCAACTGCTCAGAAAACAATAGTCAAGCCCAGGTGCAGTTTGCCGTTAGGGAAGCACCTGTGCTGTGTGCATTTCCTGCCAAAATCCTCCCCAGTCACATTACCCAACCAAGACATTGAGAAGCTACCAGGACTCCCATCAATATTTTGTCAACAATCAGTCCGTTCCAAACTTCTTTTGTTTACTCCATCGGAAAGCATTTAGCTCATACCCCTTCAGAGTGGGAAACAGAGTATAGAAACCCTTCGTTTTAAGTAGTTCGATACAGTATCTGAAATGTTGGACACCACTATGTTGCTCTGAATTCAAATTTGGTCTGCCCTTAGACACAAGTCTAAGCCACTCCACTGCTCCTTCATTACTCTTCTGGACTAGTAATTATAACCCAAAAACCTCAGCCTCACTATCCATAATTTTTCCTTCCTTTGTCCTTCAGCCAACTTTGGTGTGAATGTGTGACTGTTTGTATCTTGTGTGCATGCTTCAGTGAATTCCACTCAATAAAATACATTTTTAGTTTACTTTTGTATCTCTGGCTGGTTCTTTCCTGCTTGGACCCCATAAACATTGGTGGAAAGATCTCATTAGGTTATCCCATCTTGCAGGCCTCCTTATTGAGCTAATTAATTCCTCATCATCATGTGGAGGCACTGGCATCACAAGTAGACTCCTGAGTCACCCACATTTTGGGGGTAACACAGCCCTCCTCAGTTCAGGGATAATTTCATGTGGAGATGGAGCACCACTGAACCAAGAATGGCATTACTAATGGCAGCCCTTCTAACAGCAATGCCCAAGCCACTTATACCCTACCTTGTACCTCAGGAGGAGAAGTTGTGGTGGCAAGCATTGTGACAGATGCTGATCTACAGCAACAGTAACATGTTGCTCAGGACTAAGTTACTGCAGCAGTGAATGAATGAACAGAACTGCATGACAAATTGGTAAGGAGAAATATCGCACAGTGCTCCTGAGAGCTCTTTGTGGCATGCCAGAGCACACACTATGAAAGACCCTGAATTGGACTGAAAAGATATATAAACAAACTTTATGAGTTCTGTTGAACAGAACAATTTAGAATAAAACTGTTAAATCTATGCTGATTGTTTTGGGTACATGGTCACATAAATACAATTGGAATTTAGGTGGGAATAAGATAGAACAGGTCTCTCCTTTTAAATGTTTGGGACTATATTTTGATGAAAAAATTTTTGGAGGACTCATCTACAAAACTTCAACAATACAGAACTCAGCTTATGCTATTTTGAAATTGTTCTACTCTAAAAGTGGCAGGCTGATAATTCCTGCATTGAAAGTGTTTCTAGGGAAAGTAGCTGCCCAAATACAATATGGCATTGAGATCTGGGAAATGGCATACCAACCTGAATTACCTGGAGGTCTGTCAAAACAAGTTTCTGATGAACTTATTGGTAGTTCTTCCAGGAAGTCCAGCTGCATTTCTCAGGACAGGCAAGTGTAGTATCTATTTAAGGACATTTCCGCACTAGACTGTTATAATGCTATTATTCCACTTTCAACATTCTATGGAATCCTGGGGTTTGCAGTTTAGGGAGGGGCCTTTGGTAGGGCTCAGAAAGCAGCCCTTTTGTATTATAAGAAGGTCTTGGATTTATCAGAAGATTGCCTCCCTAAGTTATGTTTGTGTGAACAATGGAAGAAAAGGTAGCTGAGCTAAGTTATATCAATGTTTATTAACATCTGAAACCCATTCAGTAGACTTCTTTTATTATACCTGGAGTTAAAAATAAAGTGAGGGATTAGATTTACAAATTACAAATAATCAGGGTTTAGTCCTAATTAAATCTTTAAATTTTTCCTACTGGTACGATTTATTGAAAACAAATCACTTAAGAGCTCAGCGTTTCATAGAATCATAGAATCATAGAAATGTAGAGTTGGAAGAGACCACAGGGGCCATCCAGTCCAACTCCCTGCCATGCAGGAAGCACTCCCTACAGATGACCATCAAGCCTCTGCTTAAAAACCTCCAAGGAAGGAGACTCCACTACACTCCGAGGCAGCAGATTCCACTGCCGGACAGCCCTGACTGTCAGGAAGTTCTTCCTGAGGTTCAGGTGGAATCTCCTTTCCTGCAGCTTGAATCCATTGCTCCTTGTCCTGGTCTCTGGAGCAGCAGAAAACAAGCCCTCTCCTTCCTCTACGTGGCATCCCTTCAAATATTTAAACATGGCTATCATGTCCCCTCTTAACCTTCCCTTCTGCAGACTAAACATACCCAGCTCTCTAAGTCTATCCCCATAGGGCATGGTTTCCAGGCCTCTCACCATTTTGGTCGCCCTCCTCTGGACTTGCTCCAGCTTGTCAATATCCCTCTTGAATTGGGGTGCCCAGAACTGGACACAGTATTCAAGATGGGGTCTAACCAAAGCAGAGTAGAGTGGTACCAGTACCTCCCTCGATCTAGACACCATACTCCTATTGATGCAGCCGAGAATTGCATTGACTTTCTTGGCTGCCGCATCACACTGCTGACTCATGTTCAGCTTGTGGTCTATGAAGACTCCTAGATCCCTTTCACACGTACTGCTACCCAGCCACATGTCCCCCATCCTATATTTGTGCATTCCATTTTTTCTACCTAAGTGTAGGACCTTACACTTCTCTCTGTTGAATTTCATTTTGTTAGCTTTGGCCCAGCTCTCCAACCTATCCAGGTCATTTTGAATTTTGATCCTGTCCTCTGGCATATTAGCAACCCCTCCGAATTTGGTGTCATCTGCAAATTTGATGAGCATGCCCTCTATTCCTTCATCCAAGTCATTGATAAAAATGTTGAACAGCACAGGGCCCAGGACAGAACCCTGTGGCACCCCACTAGTCACTTCTCTCCAGGATGAAAAGCAGCCATTCGTGATCACCCTTTGGGTTCGGTCGGTCAACCAATTACAAATCCAACTAACAGTAGCCCTGTCCAGCCTTTGTCCCCCTGAGAACTGCATTTACTGAAATGAATTTCCAAACTATGCCAACATCATTTTTGGATGGCAGATACAGAAACATTCCAGGAAATGTAAAGTTCTGCATCTGTAGTAAAGGATATTTCACACTATTTACTTTATTGCTAGTTCAAAATCCTATGTAGTCTGGGACAAACTACAGCTTCCTTATAGGGTGAGAGCTCTTGTGTGAAAATACGCTGGCTATTATCCATCTGTGACCCATATCTCACATTTAAAACAACCTTATTTGCTAAGGCTGCTAAAAGTACTTATGCTATGTCTCTGACAGCTATTGCAATAGACTACACAGGGGACTTGTTTGACTTTTTTTCTATGTATGTACATGTATGTGTCATTTTATCAGATGCTTAATGGCTTTTAGTCAAATACAATAACTGTATGTATGCTTGCTACAATTGAATGGTGAAGCTGCCTAAAATGGAGTAGCACCATTCTCCCCCCATGACCTCCTATAAAACATGGTGCAAGTTTGGCAGAGGTGAAGAAAATCCCTAGTCTCAGAACTATTGCCAGTCTGCCCATTTCTTAACCACCCCAATTTCACGTTTATAGACAACATATGCAATACAGACAATGGAGAAGACATAAATAGATATTTTACAGAATGGTTTACCTGTAATGCACTTAAAATTAAACTCCAACACACAGCACATACATGGCTACAGCTACACCCAGTTAATAGATTTTCTAAACAGCTATACAGCAGAAATGATCCCCCACATCTATTGCACCCTTTAAGAAATTGTTGCCTATAGGCCTCACTCGTCAATGTTACAGGGATTTTGTTAAGTTATCCTATGTGTTTGGGAGACAAGATAAGGAACATTCAATTGAGCCTACTTGCTTCTTGCTGGAAGGTGTATGCAGAGCGGGGCTGGGGATGAGCCCTGAGAAGGAACAAGGAAGCTAAGTAAATCTATAGACACACACACACACACACACCACCGAGTCTTTGCAAATTGTAGCAAGGAATGAATTAAGCCTTGGAAATTGTGGGAAGCTGGAGTTCTCCTAACTGTCCTGGAGATTTGCCCACAGTAATTTCCTCTTACCTGGAACTGAGTCTGCCAAAACTGGAGGATTTACACCCTTATTTGCTGCCTGAAATGACCCATGAAAACTGGAGACTCAATGCCAGGTCTTGAAATCTTGTATTACTGTTCAGAAAAGTCAGGAAAACTTTTCTGCTTGGACATTTATTTGATGGTTTTCCACCAGCAAATGCTCTTCACACAGTCACTAATTAATGCCCTTACAATCATTGGCAAATGCCCTCCCTAGAAAAATCACCTCACTACAATTAACTACTTAGTTAATTGATATGCCATAACAATAAAAACCAGTCTCTGTGCATGTGTGTGAAAATTGCAAAATTCCAGTATGGTTATCAGTTCGTTACTACTTGTTCTACTGCTCTGCTTTAACAGCAGTGATCCAGCACCTGCCCACCCCTAGAATAAATTGTATTTTAATATCTGATTCTTTCAAAATTGTTGGTTTTACAGAAATATTAGGCATCTGAAACACCAAACAGAAATATTTCACCCTGTATTTACAACAGCCTGACAGTGCATATCTAGCAAATTTAACACCTGGTGCAGATCATTTTTTTAACATCCTCCAACAAATGTATTTTCAGTAACAGTCATAAATTAATCAAATCACCATTATCATCATTATCATGGTCAAAAAAGAAAGACAGCAAAAATTCTCTTCTATTGAATTTTGTATATATAATCATTTCAGTAAAATAAATTAATACATAATAAAATAAATAAAAATAAAAATATTACAGTAAAAAAGACAAAATGTAATGGATTAATATGTTTAAGTTATATTTAATATTTTTTTAAAAAAAAATGAAAAAAATCTATCCAGTGTATGTTTGCAGTGATCTCTAATGCCTCTTCCTTTTCTGAACTCCTTGTTGGTGTGGCTGCACTCTCCCTGCCATGTTTACAACCATGCAGTAGTATTTGGGTGCTTTATTGTGTAGAGAGGAAGCATGGGATGAGGTGATAGGTGGGAAGCTGAGAACCTAGGAATGTTTGGTTAACAATCTGTGATAAGAGGAAATAGATGCAACTGCAAGGTCATGCGTTGGTAGATTGTGCAAGAACATGGGAGAAGGGATGGTGAGCCTGAGATAAGTGTTCTTTTAAGAAAATGGGACAGCATGCATGCTGATTTTGAACTGTAATTCCTTATATAGTGCTGTAAATCTAATAGTTCTTTAGTCTTGGCAGTTGCAAGGTGTGTAGTTCTTTTCTTCAATGTTCTTGATAAAAGCTTTTGAAACCACTAAATCTAATTACTGGGACATGAAACTATGCTGTACATTACACCCAGTTTATATCACTGGCATCTTTCACTCCATATATGGTGAATGTCTTCGTTGTAAAATTCTGAGCATCACCTTGTTTGCACAGGAGATTAATCCAATGATCCAATGGTGATTTCAATAACTGGTGTCTTGTTTTCTGAACACCTACAGTGTATACTGAATATTTCCATTAATTTTTCTGCAACTGGTGAATCTGGCAAGCATGGCTATTTGAAATGTTGGTGCTGTGGGCTATGTTATATTTTTCTGGAAACCATCTAATATTGCCATGTCTTTGCACCATTTGCTGGTCTGCCTATAGCTCTGTTTAAAAAAAAACCTTTGTTCTTTGCACAGACCATAGACCATGAAATTGTAAGATTCACCTGAGAAACTTTGGATAACAAAAGCAGGCCATTTTCACACAAGGCTAGAGGGACTTCATTTTCTATACTTTATCTCTGCTCCCTGATGGGCTAGGGAATTTTCTTTAAAAAATGAAAGACTGATTTATATTTTAGCATGAGCATGAGTGAAAATATAAATATAAAATATTGATCCACTTCACCTGTCATTAAACATGAGGAAGTGGATAGAAATCCATAAATTCTCACACTAACTTATAAATCAATCCTAAAGGAGCTGCGGGATTCCTGTTTTTCTCTTGCTTCTTCCTAGATTCAATTCTTGTTTCATCTTCAAGCTATCCTCTCTCCACCATATCTTGTCCTCGTGTTTTCCATGTTTTCTGTACTAAAGAAAATTCTAAGAGGAAGGGACAGGTTTGACTTAAGGTGAACTGTGAGTATCTCCTACCCAGCTCACATTCCGGCCAGCTGATCTCTGCTTCCCTTTTCTGGTGCCTCAGTGATGGAAGGCAGAGGAGGAGTTGCCATAGTACCATCTTATTTTAAGCACCTGGAACAGGAATTCCTCCCCCACCCCATTAGGATTCCACAACAGCCTGATACAGTGGAGATTGGGTTGCAGACTTGTTTGGAGAAGGATTTTGCATGAAAAGTGAAAGCTGTGAGAGATGAGATGAAACAAACACCCTGCTGTTACATGTAATAGTATCATAGAATAATAGAGTTGGAAGAGACCCACAGGGCCATCCAGTCCAAGCTCCTGCTATGCAGGAACACATCAAAGCATTCCCAACAGATGGCCATCCAGCCTCTGTTTAAAAACCTCCAAAAAAGTAGACTCCACTACACTCTGAGACAGCATATTCCACTGCCAGACAGCTCTGATCATCAGGAAGTTCATCCTGACATTCAGGTGGAATCTCTTTTCCTGGAGCTTGAATCCATTGCTCCTTGTCCTAGTTTCTGGAACAGTGGAAAACAAGCTTGTTCCTCTACATAACATCCCTTAAAATATTTAAACATAGCTATCATATCCCCTCTTAACCTTCTCTTCTGCAGATTAAACATCCCCAGCTCCCTAAGCTGCTCCTCATAGGGCATGGCTTCCAGACCCTCCACACTTTTGGTCACCCTCCCCGGGACACATTCCATCTTGTCAATATCCCTCTTGAAGTGAAGTGCCCAGAACTGGACACAGTATTCCAGATGAGATCTGATCAAAGCAGAAAAAAGTGGTATTATTACTTTCCTCCATCAAGACACCATACTTCTATTGATGCAATCAAGAATCACATTGGCTTTCTTGACTGCTGCATACCACTGCTTGTGGAGGGAAGGTGGATGATAGGACTTAGGCAGACTGCACTAAGTCCTCCATCATACTGCTGTGCTCTGACCAACATGGCTCAGAGGCAAGCAAACACAAACCTCCAGCAGAGTTGAAAACACAGCAACAAGAAGTGTGTGCAGCAGATTATATCATGCAGCACCGCTCTGACCCCAAAACTGCCCAGCAAAAACACTAGCACACAGTGTTCTCATCCAAAAATATTCCTGGAGGCTTTTTATTCTTCACTTCCAATATATACATCTGTACAGGTTTGCAGATCCTCCAACAAAGGTTCAGCACCACATCACCATATCAGGTAGAGATATGCTCCAGCAAAGCCTCCGGCCAGAATCGGGGAGATCAAGAGAAAGGCTTAGCAGAGCCTACTTCTTTATATACACAGGGACTAGCTGATGTAAACCCAGCCTGGATTACATGTCACCATGGCTGATGAAACCCCTTGCCCAGGTTTCATATCACTATGACTCACCCTTATTGTCACATGGGAATTACCTCATACTTGCACAGTCATTCCCAGATGCTTTCCCACATGTACATCATAGTATTTTTAATTGGAACAAAGGTCACAGCAATCCTTTTCCAACACTGCTGACTTATGTTCAGCTTGTGGTCTACTAAGATGCCTAGATCCCTTTCACATGTACTGTTGTCCAGCCAGGTGTCTCCCATCCTATATTTGTGCATTTCATTTTTCTGCCTAGGTGTAGGACCTTAAATTTCTCTCTGTTGAAATTCATTTTGTTAGCTTTGGTCCAGCTCTCCAATCTGTCATTTTGGATTTTGATCCTGTCCATTGGTGTATTAGCAAGCTCTCCCAATTTGGTATCATCTGCAAACTTGATCAGCTTGCTGTCTGTTCCTTCATCTAAATCATTGATGAAGATGTTGAATAGCACTGGCCCAGGACAGAACCTTTATGGCACCTCACTAATCACTTCTCACCAGAATGAAAAGTAGCCATTGGTGAGCACCCTTTGGGTTCAGTCAGTCAACCAATTACAAATCCAACATGTCTAGCTCACATTTTACTAACTTCTTTGCAAGAATATCATGGGAAACTTTGTCAAAGGCCTGATGTCAAGAAATGCTATTTCCATAGCATTCCCTTCATCTATCAAGCTTGTGACTTTATCAAAAAAAGAGATGAGATTAGTCTGGCATGACTTGTTTTTGAGAAGCCCATGTTGACTTTATTAACCACAGTATTGTGTTCTAAGTAATTATAAGCTCTCTGTTTAATGATCTGCTCTAGAATCTTTCCGGGTATTGATGTCAGGCTAACTGGGTAGTAATTATTTGGGTCCTTTTCCCCCCTTTTTTTGAAGATGGGGACATTTGCCCTCCTCCAGTCTGCTGGGACTTCTGTTCTCCAAGAATTCTCAAAGACTAACACCAGCAGTTCTGAAATTAATATTCCCTTCCCTTTCTCAAGCCTAGCTGAAAACTGTTTTTTTTTCCTCCACAACCATAAGGACTGATTGCTTTATTTTAAAAATAACAGCAGCAGCAGCTCAACAGCCTGGATTTTATGTGGGTTTCCAGGTAGCCTGATTCACAATGCAGTTGATATTCAGATTTCACAGCTTGTAGCAAACTTACTAAATCATTTATTCATATTTCTTTTAAAATTCTAGCAAAAAGTGACAAATTAAAAGTAAACAACAAAACAAAATGAAGCCACAGGCACAAGAGTTCAAGAAGGATGCACAACAGCCTTTTTCAATAATGGCAATACCACCTGGCTTTTTTCTCTCTCTGCTGCTCTCACCTTTGATTATTGCCATCCTCATGGAAACTGTTTTGTCTGCCCAAACATCCAGCTGTAAGACTGGCAGCAGCCATGTTGCTGTAAGCCCTTCATGACTGCCTGATTTTATCTGTCATGTTGTCTGTGCTCCATGACATATTGATAGTGTGGCTGATTCACAATCATGCATGCCTATAGATTATGCTAATAAAAGACATTGTTGTAGTTAGTTACATTCTGGATGTAAAATAAGGTTTGTATGAATATAATGTGTTACAAGCCACAGTAAGTTCTATGTTTAACCTCAGTTAAGATCTGAATGTTAGTTGTAATTGGGCATTCAGCCAGGCTGGCAAGGCATGGCTCCATTTACTTAAAAGTGATAACAATCAACAAGTGATTTATTCTGTATGAGCCTTTGCGTACCTAAGCTAAAACTGTGGATAACAAGGTAACAATGTATCACATATCAAAGGAAAGGGTCTGGGAATCACAGCCTAGTGAAAAGGAATCAAAGAGAATGAGGTGGGAAAAGATGGCCTTCAAAGCATCTGGCTAGTGTTAGGTAAGATATCCAGAGATAACATTACAGATATCAAAATGCTTTAGATCAAGGCACCTCATTACCTCATTAAATTAAAGGTACCTCGATCAAAGTACCTCATTACCTCACTTGAGGTGGGATGAAGAGCCTTTACTTGATAGTCTGAGGCTAATGACACCTCTGGTCCAAAGGTTTTGATTCTTATCTCATTCTTTAGTCCTACTTTTCTCAGTGTCTGTTTTTAGTGACATTTCCATAAAATAGCAGGCATGTGTATGGAAATGTGCAGCTTCTGAACAGAGGACTCCATGCATGTATACTTTTTTCAGATTAAAATCCTTAAAAGGAATTTCCTTGATCTCCTCCTCCTTTCCTTTCTCAGGCAGTGACAGTGATGACTATAGCTCAGCTCTGTATGCCCACACCAGTTCTTGGCCCTTCACCTGCAACAAGGCAACCATTGCCCCTTATCAAGGAGTCTCCCGAGCTTTGTTTGCTCTTTTCTTATTGAGTATGCAAAAGTGTGAATAACCTACTATGCCTACATTAGCTTACCAGCAAGTGTTAAGAAACTGAATAGTTCCTAACATAAGAAAGGAGAGTGATCATTCTACTGGCTTCTGCTCTCATAAAAGTTCAGTTTCTTCAGTAAGGGGCATTTGGAAGGAATCTCTTAGTGGTGAAATGTCACCAGTACTTCAAAATAGTAATTTTCCTCTTTTCTGCTTTCAAATGGTATCTCGCATCTACACAAGTGTGGCATTTCAGTAAGAGGTTTCAGATTCTCATGAGCATATGCAACATTCTGCAAATATATATAAAAACATTCTAGTGGTTTAATTTTAAAAGGCAAACTAATTAACATTGTCAATGTATATTATTTTTAAGAAATAACAGGATAGTAATACATGCTTAAATAAACATAGTAACATTACAAACAACATTCAGCTAGTCAGTTGCTCTAAAATGTTGAGTTAATGTTCTTAGACAACCTGGAACAAAGGTTAACTCATAATGCTTAGATCCCCAGATGTGTAACATATTTATTTTTACTTACTTTTTCCCTGCAGCTTTTAGGCTTCGTGGATAAAGTAGACAGAAGCACACAGAAAACCTTGAGCCACAAACAACTTAACCTTTAAGAAATAGGCAAATCTTCAACCAGTAGGAAGATCTTTTTGTATTTAATTACCATGTCCCATCCACACTAAAACATAACAATCATTAACTTCCATAGCCTGTGGAAACTCCTCCCCCACACTTACATCTCAGATTCATTGATATTTATTGAACAGGCATAAAAACAAAGTTCTATTTACCACAGAGGATAACAGTAGTCTATAAGAGAAATTTAGGTAGCATATAAAAGCATTGTTACTCATGGTGCACATTCATGGGGGAAGTGGATGAAAAGGACTCTTGCTGGGACCCAGGAGGCCAAAGGAAGAAATGGAAAGTGATGTCTGATAGCTCTACAAGCTTGGTTTTTCTTCCTCTTCAGAGAGTTCATAGAATCATAGAATCATAGAGTAGGAAGAGACCACAGGGGCCACCCAGTCCAACCCCATGCCATGCAAGAACCCCACATCAAAGCACTCCCAACAGACTTTGAAGCAGCATATTCCACTGCCAAACAGCATTGACCATCAGGAAGTTGTTCCTGAGGTTTAAGTGGAGTTCTTTGTTTCATTTAAGGATCTAATCCCACCATGTGACATATGACAAAACATTCAGAAAGGAGAGATGTAGTAGTAATGGGAGATTTTAACGATACTGGTATCTGTTGGAAACCAAACTCTGCAAAGAGTATCAGGCCCAAAAAAATCCTCACTTGCCTTGCAAACAATTTCATATTCCAGATGATAGAAAAGGCAACAGGAGGAACAGCTATCTTAGATCTGATTCTAACAACAGTAATGATCTAGTTAATGGGGTGGAAGTGGCAGGATCCTTAGGTGGAAGTGATCATGTTCTCCTGGAGTTTATTATACAGCAGAAAGGGGGAGTCATGTAGGGCTAGACACAAATTCTAGATTGTAAGAAAGATAATTTCAGTAAACTTAGGGAATACCGGTTGTGATCTTGTGGTCAGTAAAATGAAAAAAGAAGGCAGTTCATTATGGATGGGAGTTTCTTGAAAGTGGGATATTATAGGCACAGTTTCAAACAATTCAATTAGAAAAAAATGGGAGATATCTGAAGAATCCAGGATGAATGTCTAAAGAATTTTCAGCTTAACTAATGTTTAAAAGGGACATGTATAAGAAATAGAAAAAAAGAGAAATCACCAAAGAGGAATTGACTAGCAAGCACATGTAGGGAGAAGGTCAGAAAAGCTAATGTGCAGATTGAGCTTAGGCTTGCTTGAAAGGCTAAAAACAATAAAAAGAGCTTTTTTATTTATGTCTTTAGCAAAAGGGAGAACAAGAAAATGGTGAGACAGCTACATGAAGAAGATAGTGAAATGCTACAAAGGGACAGAAAAAGGCAGAACTACTCACCTTCTTTGTCTCTGCCTTCTTCCCAAAGGAAAACATTACTCAACCTAGGGGAAATGAAGCAGACAATACAGTAGGAAAGTACAGCACAGTTATGGCCCTGCATACCCCACAAGATTGATATGATTTAATTGGGAAAATATTATTTAATTGGCATATACATTAATTGGCATTGATATAAAATGGAACCTGAGGTGACTGGAAGGTCAAGCTGTGCAGAGGAAAATTACTGACTAAAACCATGTGATTACAAGACAGGTCAGCCAACACACACACCCCTCGATGTAGCCGAAGTCATTGTTGGGCAGATTACCAAGCAACTCTGGAGAGAATAGGCTTAAGCTGAAGCTGGAACATCTCTGAGCATACAATGGTCAAAGGGAAGTTCCCACCAAAACAATTATTGTTTCAATCCTGCTCACTCACACCTGCACATTTCCCTGCACTGTCCCCCAAACCTCTCCACAATACAGAGCTATTACAACCGCCATTACCTCTTTGTCACTGAACACTAAGACCATCAAATCTATCTGGACCTCATTGCTCATGTTGGAACTCTCATTGTCCACTTGGCTGGGAGAGCCATTCACACCCTTGATAGATTTGAGGTGTAAACCCTCCAATTTGAGCAGTCAGACACAGTATTTCTCTTGCTGGTTGCCACGCTGTCACTCTGATTCCCGAATGAGTACTGTTCTTAGGCATCTGCCTGAGCTACATCGCTGCTTTCTTTGCTGCTCTTCGGACCAGTAATTATCATCTGAACCCTAAAATTCCTCTTTCCATAACTTTCCTCCTTTTTATCCTTCAGTTAGCTCCTATGTGAGTGTGTGAGTGCTTGGATCTTTTGCTTATGTGTGTGAATCTTTCAGTAAAACACATTTTAGCTTATTTTGGAATCTCTGGCTCGTTCTTTCTTGCATGACCCTGTAAACATTGGTGGAAAGATCTCATTAAGTTATCCCCCTCTTACAGGCCTCATAATTTTGAGTTAATTCCCCTCTGTCACATGGAGGTACTGGCATCATGAGTGGACTCCTTAGTACCCACATTTTGGGATAACAGCACAGTATAAGTAAAGAGGTAGTACAGGAATACATGGCTATTTTAAATGAAGTCAAGTCTCCAGGGTCAGATGAACTACATCCAAGGGTATTAAAAGAACTGGCAGAAGTAATCTCAGAACCCCTGGCAATAATCTTTGAGCCTTCGTGGAGAATGAGAGAAGTCATAGCAAACTGGAGGAGGGCAAATATTGTCCCCATCTTCAATTACTGTCCAGTCAGCCTGATATCAATATTGAGAAAGAATCTAAAACAGACCATTGAACATTCAGCCCATAAGCACTTATGATTGATGTGGCCACTAAAAGTCAACATGGGTTTCTCAAAAACAAGTGATGCCAAACTAATCTCATCTCCTTTTTTGATAGATGAAGGCAGTATTGTGGACATAGTGTATCTTGACTTCAGTAAGACCTTTGACAAGGTCCCTCGTGATATTGTTTTCTAATATTAATATTATCACACACAGTCATTTCCTTTTTCAATCTTTAATATAAGGTTCTTCTCTTTTTCTTTTCTCAGCTTAAAAGACAACCATCTTACAGGTCTATTAGAAAATTCAAAATCCTTCTACTTCATAAAGTGTCATCTTTTTTCTCAATTTCACCCACCAGCATTGTCTCCTTACATCTTAATTTGATTAAGTAATGTTTTATATGTAGAGGACTTCAGTTGCTCTTCTTTTGCCTTAAACTCATCTAGAAGTGATTGCTATTTTATCTGATGTTTTCATTTGATTTCTGCATTATTTTGAATAAAACTTTCTTTCATGAATGCCTTACAAGCATCCTATACTATTCCAATATCAGTATCTTTGTCCATATTGTTGTAAAAAAACTAATACTCAATTTCTAAAGTCTTTTATTACTGTTTTCTCTTTGAAGTTAGGTATCATTGAGTCTCCAACCACTTTTTTTCTCTTTTCTTTCAATATTAAAGTTACAGAGTTGTAGTCTGACAAAATTCTAGGAAAACTATCTTTCTTTTTATCATTAACCAATGTCTTTCTAATAAGAAAATGTCTATTCTTGAAAATGTTTTATGTCTCTCCCCACCAAAAAAGGTATATTCATTAGCATTACCTTACTTGAATCTCCATAGATTCTCCAACCCTAAGTTATTTAACATTTCAAAAATGGTATCTGGGAGTTTACCTTGTCTAATCCTGATGCTTTTCTCTGAACGTCTATCGCATTGTGAAGTAATAACTCCATTCCAATCTCCCAACATCATTATATTCTCATATTAGTAAGTAGCCTCTCAAAAAAAATTGCCTTAGTACTACTAAAATATTAATCCTGTTATTACCAATTTGAACCTCCACATAACTGACCTCTTGATCTTTGAACACCAATTCTGATGTTAGTTTGGTGTTCACATATATAACATTTCCATTTTTATCTTTGTTGAAGCTGCAATAAATTCCTTGCCCAACCTTGAACACTGTAGGTACTTATAACCTCCCTTTCTAACATGGATTTATTTCAAGCAAACTGTATCTTGTCTCATCTTTTTCAACTAGTAGAAGATTTTAGACTTTTTTGAAGGATCCTTAATATTCCAAGTCATAAACTTTAAACCCATTTTAATCTTTAAGTTTAGAATAATCCATGCCTGGTGCACCTGTAATTTCTTCTTCATCCAAAGCCTTGTCCTTACTCCTGTCTTTGTCTTAATCTTTAGTGTCCTCTATATCTTCTTCTCCTTCTTCCATTTGATCCAAGTCTTTTCTGTATTTCTTCACTAATTCTTTGACCTTCTGTATTCTATTATCTAAAAACACATTTGTCTGAACTTGAACAAAATTCCTTCCAATCTCTTCCATCTTAAATGAATTTCCATTTTTCTTCAGTTTCTCAGTCAAAAATCCATGTGAGTTATTTCCTTTAAAAACCATCTCAGCTCCATCTGTCTTCATTCTGTTCAAAGTGAAGTTGCAGCACTTAATCTCTAGTCTACTTTCATAGTAAATAAACCATCACATCTCTAAGTAAGTTTATTTGTGTAACTGACTTACCTGATTTTTTTTCTGCAGCCATCTGGGAAACAGAATCCTTCACTTCTTTCATCATTTCCCTCATATCTCATTTTAACACCTGCATTACATTTTCTCCCATTTGTTCAATCTGATTTCTTATCTGAGACATCTGGGACTTTAGAGATGGAAGTTCCTTACTAAATTTCTGAGAGATCTTTGACGTTTTAAGAAGCAAATCCACAGATCTTCTCTTTAATCTTTCTTCTGATTTTCCATGTCTAAGTCCTATTTCAGTGTTAGATTTCTTAATTTATTCATCCAATGTATTTAACCAAAATGATCTAAAACTTAAATAAATATTTCCTTCCCTCCCCCTAGAAAAGTAGAAAAAAATAAATCCCAATCTTTCATTTCAACACCAGATGACACTTTCAGCTCAATGTATGTAGTTTCACTTCTTCCTACCAACACTAGATGGTACTGTTTGCACAGTTTTCTTTACAGATACTTAATTCAAGCATGTTTCCTTACACAGTCAGATACAACAGGACTGTACATTAATTTCAAGGTTATTTGTATGTTTTGTCTCAACTTCAGGTAAATAGATTTTTTTTTGTATCAAAAAGGTAATTTAAGATTCTAATAGTTTATATAGATTAAAGTCTTCAGTTCAGCTCAGTCTGTTAAGACCTTGCTTGGTCCTTGCTTAAGGTTGAATGTTCACTTTTTTAAAGCTAAGGGAAAAAAATCCAAAGATTGATAGGGAGAACTGATATGCTGGAAGAGGTCAATGAATCCCTGGCAACCCCCTTTGCACAGAGGGTGAATTTCAACCAAGCTTTGTATTTTGTGGCTGTGAAACAACCACATAATGTGTCTCTCCTTCAGCCCCTATCTGGAGTAAGATCAGAAAGACATACACTCCACCATCACTTCCAGATCCACCACCAGAAACTTTAGCTGCCCAGCCTCTTTTTGAAGACACCTAGAGAAACTGATCACACCAGCTGTCTAGGCAATTGCTTCCACTGCTGACTCACTCTTATTGTCAAGAGGTTCCTTCTAATGTTCAATCAAAATCTACCCTCATGTAACTTTAAACCATTCAACTTGGTCCTAATCTCTGGGGCAGCACAGAACAAACTTGTACTTTCTCTGTAACAACCTTTGAGGTATTTAAAGAGTACAATCATGTCACCCCTCAGTCTTCTCTTCACCAGGCTGAACACGCCCTGCTCCTTCAACCTTTCTTTATACTTCCCTTCCTTCTCCATACCTCTTATCATCCTTTTTGTCCTTCTCTGAACCCATTCCTGATTGTCCATATCCTTCTTAAAAGGAAGCGTCCAGATCTGAATGCAGTACTCCAGATGAAGTCTGTTGTGTTGCTAGCTGCCATCCAGTCAACTTTAACTTATGGCAACCCTATGAATGAGAGACCTCCAAGTCACCGTACCATCAGTAGCCTAGCTCAGGTCTTGCACACTCAGGAACATGGTTTCTTTGTTTGAATCTATCCACCTATAATGTGGTCTTCCTCTTTTCCAACTGCCTTCTTCCTTACCGAGCATCATTGTCTTTTCTAGTAAGTATTTATTGTTTCATTTTGGATTGTCTCATCATTGGGGTTTTAAAGTAAAAGACATTCAAAAGGATTTTACCATGTCTCCTTCTGCACAATACCAACAACCATTAGCTCTTTGATCTAATATCTTATATTGATGCATATGGATGTATACATTTTTACAATAGTTTTACTGCTTTTAAACTGAATTTGTAACAGCTTATAGTCAAATACAATAAAACTGACTGACTGAACAACCATTAGTTATTGTACCACTGCTGTTGTCTCTAAGGGACCCTCTGCTATCACCTCCTGTTACTCTGCTGTCACCTCCTATTACTACTGCTGCCCAGTTCCTGTTTGGTACATTGAGTTTGGATCCTCAACAAAGCCTTTCTGACATGGGAGACCCTACCAGCAACACTGCTGCTATAAAACATAGCCTCTTGCCTCACAGGAGCACACAATCCCACCCTTGTGGAAAGGGGGTGGGGATGAAGCTTGACCAGTGCAGAATGTAATGGGATCAATATTTCCCTCAGCTTGGAAAATATGATTGTATTAATGCAGGCTAAAATAGAATTTGCCCTCTTCGCTGCGGCATCACACTCTTGGCTTCAACTTATGGTCAACAATAATACTAAGATCCTTTTCACATGTAGCACTGCAGATCCATGCATTCTCCATCCTATACTTGTGCATTTGGTTTTTATGGCCTAAATGTAGAATTTTGCATTTTTCTCTATTGAGTTTCATTTTATTAATTTTTTCCCAATTTTCTACTTTATCACAGTCCTTTTGAATTCTGTTCCTGTCTTCCAATGTGTTAGTCATTCCTCCCAGTTTGTATCATCTGCAAACTTGATAAGGATTCCCTCCACCTCCTCATCTAAGTCACTGATTTGCCCTTTCTTCCATTCTTTATACATGTTTTTTTTCCCTATTCACGTGCTCCTTTAGTTTACAGTTTACAGCCATATTGTTTGTTTTCAAATGTTTCCCATTTCTTTATCTCCATAAACTTCTAATAACTCCTTCTTCATGAAATACCACCTATGTTGGATGTATTTTTCCATTGGCATCTCTACCAATGGGATTCTACCCCTTCTTTCCCTGTGCCTGATAAAATCAGCTTTCCAGAAATCCAAGGTTCATGTTCGACCATACTTTTCTTGGCCTGTCCCACAGTCACAAATTCTAGCATCACATTTCCCCTTAAAGTATCAACTTCTGTATTCCAGTGACCAATTCACTCTGTGGATCCCCTTGTTCCTTCCTCCACCTCAGGAAATTATCACCAAGAGATACCAGGAATCTGTTGGATAGACTATGCTGAGGAGAGGTCTTCTCCCAGCAGATAGCAAGAAAATTGAAGTAGACAGTTATTTGTTACTATGCAAGGTGAGGGATAAATTGATGGTCCTCTGGGCCTGTATTTATCAGGATCCAAAGATTCAAGGGAATGCTCAATGCTTGTGGCACTCCTGGGAAAGGTTGGCAGAACCTATGGACAAAAACTGGGTCAGAGCATTTAGCTGGATATTCTAGGCATTGGGGAATGATTAGCTAGGAACAATATGCTGAAGACAGGTGAGAGAAAATGGAGAACTAGTGTCATTTTGCTGAGCAATTTTGAAGTTTGGGTATTAACTATCTGTACAACTCCCTTCTTATCACACCAGAAGAGGACAGTCTTATTTGAAAACTCTCAGTCCCATACTGTGAATGCTGGTAGAATAGAGAAGAAGTCTAAAATTTTAAGTCCCCTCATGATGCCTGACTGCACCCACTTTTCAGGACATTGTTTGCCATATCATTGACTATTCCAAAAAAACAGTTCCACATGCCTCCTTGATGCATCTAACTACCTGCATGTCCATCTTGAGCTCCATTGAGGCAAACCAAAAGCAGATTTTATTGTATTGCTGTAAAAATATGTAACATACCGTGAGATAGTTCTTTACCTTGGGTGACATTCAAATGAAATGATGTTGGGCATTTCAAACCTCATTGGCTGATATAATTGAGCACAAAATTCTCTACTTTGTGTCCTGTTTAGAAAGCCAGACACAGTTCACATTCCATAAACATAAAGATCTATTAAAGAAGATGGAACAAGGTTTTGACATGAAATCTTTACAACAGTTACAAGAAGAAAGTTTTAATTTGCAATAGCTTTCACACAGACAGTATTACCTAACAGTTATAAAGGATAAAAAGAATAAAGACTTTGAGAATGACAAATCAGAATTTGAAGTGTTGCTCTGCACTGATGATGATCATGTGATTGCCAAATTATATAAGTTTTTGCTGAAAATAGACATGGAAGAAGAACAGGTTAAGGAATACATGATTAACTGGGTTAAGAATTTTGGCCAAAGTATACCTATGAGTCAATGGGAAAGACTTTGGAAAGAATCTGAAAATATACTTTGGAACTGTCTAATAAAATTTTTAAGGGTAAATGAATGATCTGATGATTCTAGGGTTATGAACTTGCTCAATACTGTGCCTTAAAAAAAAAAGAAAAGAAAAATGGTTGTAGTTGTAGTATATTATTATCCTGAAAAAGATGTTGAGAAAATTAAACATGCTTATAAGCTGTTGCTATAATATGTTTAAGATAGATCTGATTTGATTAATGGAAGTGAGTTATGGAAGAATGTAGTGGAATTAAATAATAGTATTTTGAAATAGTTAATAATACTGACTTTTGGAAATAGAAATATATTAAATATAAGAAATTTAGAAACCAAAATAATTTAGGGATATAAACAAAGAAGCAACAAATGTATTTATTCATTTATTTTTAGAAGCAACAAATTTAAAACAGTAGAAAGTAATGAATTCAAGTTAAGTGCATTCAAGAACTCAAATTAAGTACATTTACATAACTTGGAGCTGTCTGCAACAAGGGTAGGAGCGACTTATATATAGTATTTTTTAGTTTAGGTCAGTATGAATGTTAGTGTAGTTTGAATATGGGGTGGGGTGGGTGGGTGGGGGTGTTGTTAATGTTGATGTTAATGTATATATGCTCCACAGATGGTGCCACCGGGAATGATTTGGCTTCTTAGACCATGGTCTTGTTGGCAGAGGATGGAGTGTACCTTACAGTGATTGGCAGGAATGTTTTTGCTAAGAATCTTGCAAATTGCATCAGTAGGGCTTTAAACTGAGTGGGAAGGGGAAGCCAAGTGTAGCCAGACATGCATTCTAGATTTTAAAAAAGCTGATTTCTGTAAACTTAGGGAATTTCTGGCTGAAATTCCATGGTCAGGAATACCAAAAGAGGAGGGAGTTCATGATGGATGGGAGTTTCTTAAAAATGAGATACTGAAAGCACAATCTAAAACTGTTCCATTAAGGAGGAAAAGTGGGAGGTGTCTAAAGAAACCAGAATGGTTGACTAAGGAACTCTCAACTGTGCTAAATGTTAAAAGAAACATGTATAAGAAATGGAAAAATACAGAAATCACCCAAGAGGAATTTAAACAAATAGGTAGGATATGTATGGAGAAAGTCAGAAAAGCTAAAGCACAGAATGAACTCAGGCTTAGAGATTAAAAACAATAAAAAAGGCTTTTTTAGATATTTCCGCAGCAAAAGGAAAAATAAGGAAATGATAGGGTCACTGCGTGGAGAACATGGCCAAGTACTGACTGGGGGCAGAGAAAAGGTGGAACTACTCAACACTTTCTTTTCTTCTTCTTTTCTCAACACTTTCAGTTTTCTCCTGAAAGGAAAAAAAGTACTCAACCCAGGGGGTTAGGAAGCAGGTGGAGAAGTGGGGGAAGCTCAGCACGGTATATGTAGAGACATAGTACAGGAATACTTGTCCACTCTAAATGAATTCAAGTCTCAAGGACCAGATGAACTGCATCCAAAGATATTAAAGGACAGGATAAAATCCAGCAGACTGGAGGAGGGCAAATGTTCCCATCTTCCAAAAGGGAGAAAAAGAGAACACAAATAATGATCACTCGGTCAGCCTGACATCAATATCCAGAAAGTTTCTAGAAGAGAGTATTAAGCAGACAGTTTGTAATTACTTAGAAACCAGTACTGTGATACTTAGAAACCAATACTGTGATTACTAAAAGTCAATATAGGATTCTCAAAAACAAGTCATGCCAGACTAATCTCATTTCTTTTTATAATAGTTACAAGCTGGCTAGATGAAGGGAATGCTGTGGAATGTAGCATTTCTTGACTTTGGTAAGGCCTTTGACAAAGTTCCCCATGATATTCCTGCGAAGAAGCTTGTAAAATGTGGGCTAGACAGGGCTACTGTCACATGGATTTGTAATTGGTTGACTAACTGAACCCAAAGGGTACTCGCCGATGGCCGATTTTCATCATGGAAAGAAGAAAATAATGGGGTGCCACAAGAGTCTGTCCTGGCCCAGTGCTATTCAACATCTTCATCAATGATTTGGATGAAGGAATAGACAGCATGCTGAACAAATTTGCAGATGATACCAAATTGAGGGGGGGGTGCTAATACACCAGAGGAGAGGACCAAAATTCAAAATGACCTTAACAGCTTGGAGAGCTGGACCAAAGCTAACAAGATGAATTTCTACAGAGCAAAATGTAAGGTCCTACACTTAGGCAGAAAAATTAAATGCACAAATATAGGATGGGAGACATCTGGGTGGACAACAGTACATGTGAAAGGGATCTAGGCATCTTAGTAGACCACAAGCTGAACATAAGTCAGCAATGTGATGCGGCAGTCATGAAAGCCAACATGATTCTTGGTTGCATCAATAGGAGTATGGTGTCTTGATCGAGGAAAGTAATACTACCATTCTATTCTGCTTTGGTCAGACCTCATCTGGAATACTGTGTCCAGTTCTGGGCACCTAATTTCAAGATGGACATTGACAAGCTGGAATGTGTCCAAAGGAGGGAAACCAAAAGCGTGGAGGGTCTGAAATCCATGCCCTATGAGGAGTGGCTTAGGGAGCTAGATACGTTTAGTCTGCAGAAGAGAAAGTTAAGAGGGGACATGATAGCCATATTCAAATATTTGAAAGGATGTCATATTGAAAAGGGAACAGTATTGTTTTCCACTGCTCCAGAAACTAGGACAAGGAGCAATGAATTCAAGTTCCAAGAAAAGAGATTCCACCTGAACATCTTCCTGATGGTCAGAGCTGTCCAGCAGTGGAATATGCTGCCTCAGAGTGTGGTGGAGTCTCCTTTTTTTGGAGGTTTTTAAACAGGGAATGGATGGTCATCTGTTGGGAGTGCCTTGATGTGTGTTCCTGCATAGCAGGGGGTTAGATTGAATGGTCCCTGTGGTCTCTTCCAACTCTATTTTTCTATCATTCTATGATTCTATGGTTTTTTTAATGAGTTATGTTATGTCCTGTTGTTATGTTATGTTATATATGGGCTGATTTTGTTGTTTTCTTTTTTTCGATTTTTTCATGTATTTGTGTGATTAGGTTTGCTTGTTTTTGTTTCATATATCTGTGTTAAGTTTTAAAAAAATTTAATAAAAAAATTAAAAAACAAAAATGACAATTGCCTGAGACCTATGGGGACCTAACACTAAATGTCAATCCCTATCTCAAATGGCTTCCTTTCTGGGACATATATTGAGCAATTGTTAATGAACCAAGCTTAACTGGAGTTGGAACTCTTGCATTCCCAGCTGAGTGAGCCTAGTTGTTTGTGCTATTGGAGTTACCGTGCTCCTCATCTTTAAGGAAGACTATGCCTGGAGGCAAATCCCCATAGTGCAACCCTTGAGGTCATCATGCCAGACTGCCCTTTTAATTTTCTAGAGTTGTAATCCCAGCATACCTGTGTGCACTTCTTCTCACTTGAGGTCTTAAATTCATCTCCTTCTGTTGATTACTATGTGGAATAAATCCACTGTCATAACAATTGTGGAGGAGGCCCAATTGCCCAGCATGACACCGGGCCAAATTTCTTCCTGCTTCAAAGGGGCTTGACAAGTCAAGAGCAGCCCTCATATGGAATTGATCATCATAAGGGAACCATGCCAGCCTATGAATTCCATATATAACCTCTGTATTAATTTTTTGGCATTTCTTTAGCAAGAGCTGAGTTTCAGAGATCACAATCTCATATCTAAACCAGTCCCCAAATCAACTGATAAAATTACATTCAGTTCTGTGTTTCTTTGATTGCCCAAACTCCTGGGGCAAATTAATGATGAATCATCCTTTCCCAGCACATTCATTTCCTGTTACTGGATGTGTAATAGAAAGGCATCCATATACTTTCTTCTTCGTATCTTCCACTGAAAATGGCTACCCATGGTATGCTATTATAAGGGTTGCAATGGGGAAAAAACACCACTGCTGGCCTTACCTTCCATGGGCAGGGAAGGAGGATTAAGCTGTGTTCCTTCCCTTAAAGATGCTGAACTATGTGCTGCATAGGAGCAGAAAAGATCTTTATCACCCATTGTATTTGTTAAAATGCTGGGTTGCTGTGAGACATTCCTTTGGCATTCAAGAAACATTGGAAGAAGGTGCAGAGGACCCAAGCCACTAACTGACCCAGAAGTTTCCACTCCTTGGACCCCAGTTTAGACATAAGACTGTGGGACATTCTGACTTCATTGATCTATCACCTAAGTCCAAAGAGCTGTCAAAGAAGAAGCGGGGTTTTACACATCCATGTTTTCTCAATCTCCCAGGAACATTTCTTTGTTTGGGTTTGTGATGCTCTTGTGATAAAATTGTAAATCTACTTTTTTTTCTCGAACAAAGAAGATGTCCATGAAGCAGAGTGTTGTTTAGAGATTAGTTTATGCATGTAAGGAATGTAACTTCAAAAGACAATTTGTTCATGTTATTTGAGATGTGTGTGTGTGAAAACATCCTAGGTTTTCAAACAGTTTAGAAGGTGGTCCCTGCATTTGAGTTTTCACTTTGAACCAGCTTTCCAAGTGTGAATCTTTCTGCTGCAGCAATGAACAACTGCATATCTTATTCTCTTGCCTGCAAGAGAAGGCTAAGCACTGAATCCGAATTATGTGCAACAGCTGCAGCCAGCTGAATAGGCAACATAGTTATGTTTGTATCTGTTATCTGGTCAGAGAATCTGAGTTTGCAGCTGCCACTTCCCATTGCTCAGTTTAATTAATAGTCACTTATTTGTGATTCAGGCATGGTTGCCCTCTGCAATCCCACCACCCTGTAAGAAATGGTTCTCAGTTGTGTAATATGGTGGGAAAATGTTGTTGCCATAAGATTCAGGGTTTCTGCTCTCCAAGCACTTTCACCCTTGTTACTGCCATTGTTACTGGGCCGCACTTAAGGTGACATAGATATCATTTTGATATCAATAATTTGGATCTCTTCCACCACCCCTCTCCATGTGCTTGTGAGGCCCCTGGACAAGCACAGAACTAGGCTCGGCCACTAAACGCTGCAATATCCCAAAACAATACAGGCAGGTCAGAAATAGCCAGATCACCGCTTTAGGAGACCTCTCTGCAAATACCCTCATTATGTATGCACGCTACTTACAAAGAACTCCCTGCCCCGAGCAGGCAACTTGACTAGCTGAATCCTCAACTGTCAAGCACTGTGCATCTGCATACTGGCTACCTCTTTGTCAATTTGGACTTAACTCAATCATGCTAAATTTTGACCTTTCCAAAGCTTTGTCTCATGCCCTAAACTCATTGTTCTTCCCCAAGTACGGAATAGCCTGCAGTTGCATTTCTCCCTATAAGAACCCCTGATTCCGAGACCTTCCTTGGATCGCTCCGGACTTCCATCCTGCCTTGCTGCCGCTTTATCTGGGGAGCTGTCCCCTCAGTCCCACGTACTGAGACTTCATACCTCCGAACTCAATCTGCAGACTACCCGGGCTTCAGGACAGGTGTCGTATCACCCAATTCAACAATCCCTCTCAAAAATCCCTCTACACCACTCCAACCTTTATTTTCTATAGTAATCTGTGGGAGTGTGTTGCATACACTGTTTGTCTGTATTTAATAAATATCACAATTATTCTTAAACTTTGGTGTGCTTCTTGGCTTGGCCTGACCCCGTAGACATTGGGTAAAAGATTCCGCTGCATTGCCCTGCCTCTCACATTGCTAGCTTGTGCTTTCAGCTAATTTCCCAAAACTTAGTGAATAGTGAGCACATTAAGGTGTCCCTCCCGGGACCCCCAGTAAACAGGGTAACACCCTGATCTATAGTAGCCTCACTAGTGGTGGCAGCAGCTAGTGGCCACAATCCAACAACCCCTCAGTATAGTGTAAATATCCACTTCTGGAGATATGCTAAACCAGCATTATGTAACCCTCATTCAGAACAGTGGCAGTGCACTACATATATCAACAAATAAGTCCTAATGCACAATGTGTAGAGATAAAGTACACAGGAGCAGGGATGTCAACACAAGATCCCATGGGCCATAGGTGGAGGGAGAAGCTCGCACAGTGGCCTAGTATCAGAATGCAATGTGTTGACATACCAGAACAGGACATCCCCATGGGGAAAATTGAAGCACATGTATAGTTGAAAAAAAGGGATGGTTTATCAGGACACAATGTACAAGGGACAGGCAGTGAAAAGCAACAAACCCCAATTTACTGCCTCCAATTTTGCCATGGGAGCAGTACTCCTCCAACACAACAAAGATGGCTACCTTAAACCATGTGCCTTCATCTCCAAAAAATTATCTGCACCCCAGCATAACTGGCCGATTTGGGGGGGAAAGCCATGGCCATCCACTTTGCCCTTTCCAACTGGCGACATTTCCTTGAAGGCACCAAATTTCCCTTTCAAGTATGGACTGATCATCAACACCTTGAAACACTGAAAATTGCCAGAAAGCTAAATCCCAAGCATTGGGCAGAATTTTTCCAACACTTTAAATTCAAAATTATTTTCAAACCAGGAAAAACAAATACTTTAGCTGATCCACTCTCCAGACTCCCTTGCCACAAGTCACCAACCTTCTCTGCTTCACTCAAAGAGAAAACTCTTTTCACCTCCGACACCCTTGGACTTCAAGTCACAACACTCGTGCAAGAACGCACCCGCCACTCGGCTTCCTCTCTGTTGGACTCTACCTTTCAACAAACTCTAAAATCCACTTATGCGACAGACACCTGGCTGCAAAGCCACAAAGACTTGATTGCCTGGGCTAATGGCTTTGCTTTTATTGGAACCAAAATTTACATCTCTCAATCTTGTAGATCTGCAATTTTGAAAAGACAGCACGACTCTAAGCCTGCTGGGACATTTTGGTTTCCTTAAAACACTCTATACCATCAGCAAACTTTTCCACTGGCCAGGACTCACAAAATACATCCAGGAATACATAAAAGACTGCCCAGTCTGCAACACCTGCAAATCATCTACATCTAAACCACATAGACTTCTCCATTCATTTTCTGCACCCTCTTCCCCTTGGGATGTTATTTCTTGGGACTTTGCATTGGTCTCCCCAACTCCTGCAGTTTCCACGCCATTTGGGTTGTAACTGACCACTTCTCCAAGCAATCACACTTCATTCCTCTCAAGAAAGTGCCTATAGCTGAAAAGTTAGCCGATCTTTTCATACACAACATTTGGAAACTACATGGTCTCCCCTCAACAATAATCTCTGATAGAGAACCCATCTTCACATCCAAATTCTGGACTGCTCTCCTCAAATCTATCAGCATTACCCAAAAACTTAGCAGCAGCCATCATCCACAGACTGATGGACAGACTGAATGCATCAATCAAACCCTAGAACAATACCTTCGTTGCTTTGTTAACTCCAACCAAAACAATTGGGTCCCCCTTCTACCCTTCACTGAATTTGCATACAACTCTGCTCTACACTCTTCCACTGGTAAAACTCCTTTTGAAGTAGTCTACAGAACAAACCCGAGGCCATTTCCCCCACTCTCAAACACCCTCACCACAACAGCTCCTCCATCAGTGATTTCCTGGACTCAGAAAATCTCATCAACTCAGATTGCTGTCCGTTCTGCTCTTGAAACTTCCAAAGCTTCCCACAACACTTTGCAGATAGAAAGTGCCATGCTAACCCTGCCTACAAACCTGGTAATCTTGTCTACCTTTCCACAAAACACCTTAGCTCTGATAGTCCATCCAAAAAACTCTCCCCTAAATAGATTAGTCCTTTCCCAGTCAAACGGGCCATTAATGATGTCAGTTTTGAACTTTCCTTGCCTGACACTTAATACACTTATCCACCCTGATTTCCATCCCAGCTTACTGAAATCAGCTCCTTTGAATTCCTCTTAGGAAACAGTCCCCGCTTCTCCCAGCGGCTCCAACAAGATGACCTCTTCAGCAGCTTCACCTTTACCTACTTAATAACGCATTTTCCCATTTGCATTATGTTGATTGTTGTTATATCTGCCACTAATTTCCTTTCCCATTAGTCTCATGCATACTTTGTCTTTTTTAGTAAAGTTTTTTTTTTCGGGAAGGGCAGGATGTCGGGTTGCCCTCCATATTATAGTAATGGGATATGTAGTAGGTTTTGAATTAGCTGCTTGCTTGTAACAAAGTTATAGGAACCAGAAACCGTTAGGTAAATAAAAAGCTAGGAATGTACTGATAAGCTCTGCCAGGCTTTCATGGCTTCAAGGACTCTTGCGAGTGGGAGGGAAACATCTTGGTATTTTATGCTTTTGAATTTGCAAATTGCCTTAGTTCCTTCACTGAAGTCCTGCATGATGTATTTCACTCCAAATAAATAGTGTTTATGCACTGTACTATTTGTGTGTGTGGATTCAGTTCCTGACACTCTATCTACTCAACAGTCCAAAGTGCAATCACCTCCCCTGCTGCCCAGCCAAGTGGCATAAACTGCCTATTGCCATAGTCCAAAGAGCAAACTTTCCTCTCTCCACAGTTGATTTGCCAGAAAGCCAATCAGAAATGGAAATCTAGGTGCCTGGAGGAGATATAACAGAAGGGATATCAGGCATTGCATTCCTTGATGAACTTTGCAGGTATCCTGCAGATCTGTACCTCGCACTGCAGACACACGTGTGCCACCTTCATCCAATGAATTACAGAAGAGATGCAAGACAAACAGAAGGGCACCCAGAGTGATGAACAATGCAGCCCTGAACAACAGCAGCCCATCTGGCACCACACAGCTAGCCCCCACACATATGACTCATAGGTGAGACTGTACAGCAAAACCACCAGGCAGGACAAAGAGATGAAAGATACAATATATTCACCAGAAGCATGAAATCAGTGCACTGATTCCTGTTTGTCCATCAAAATAGATGCATGAGATAGTTACAAGATCCTGCTCTTCTGAGGCAACTCAGAAGACATGACTCATACCCTGACTCATACCCTTCATGGGGATTGTGTCTCACAGCAATGGACTCTGTTGCTGCTGCCAGTGCCACCATCATTGCAGGCTAGCAGGTACGTATGGTAGGGGCGATAACACAGACTCTGGACCTCTCCAGCCATTGCTGGGGGTGATGCAGTCTCCTCCTCTTCCTCTTCTGCATCCTCCACACTTCATGGCTGGACCTTAGAAGCATGATACTGCCTATGCCTGAAGTGGGTGGTAAAGGGAGGGGCAAACATGCCAGCATATGGACAACACATATTGTGTGCATATGGACACAGATAGGCCCATCTGACACTGCCACCACAGTGTTACCACCATGACAGGGGTCAGAGGCATATGAATTGGGCCACATGGAACATACATACCCTCACATGCAGCGTGCAGAGCAGCTCTGCCCTGCACCCACTCTACTCTCTCAGAGGATGCGAAACTACCACAGCACAAAAGGTGTGGGTAGGATTATGGTAGGGCTGCCACACACAAAGGGCAGTGAGGTTGCATGTTCCGCATCAGGTCCAACCACACTTTGTACCAGGTGCCATTCCTAAAATGGAACAAGGCCCACTGTGCAACTGGCAGTGAGGGCACACATCAGGTCAAACTGTGCTCCATATCAGGAATGGTGTCCCAGTACAGAGTATGGTACAATGCACAATGCAAGAGACCTAGTGTAAATTCCAAGGGGCACAGCATTGAGAGTGTATGCATATGGGACCATACCCATGTGGTGCCTGATGATCCCTGAATGTAGGTCTCTTGACTAACACCCAGCAATCTGTGACCTAATTTATTAGGGAGGCTTCCAGGAGATCTGAAACCTCCTATACACCATGTCCAGGCCTATGGCATGGTAAAGATAATGGGGAGAACTCATGGCAGAAGCCACAGTCCTACAGCTTCCTCTTTGTGGATTCCCATTAGAAGTGGCTGACAGGACATAGTGGTGTATTTTACTAGAGAAAAGACACGGGATTTGATTCTGGAGGAAAACTATAAAGGAAAACTAATCGTGGATGAGAATGAAATAAAAATTTTTAAGGATGTACCACCAAGTGTTATGAGAACAAAAGAGAGTATATGTTTTTGGTAAAAGATTTGCAATCAAAGGGCATAAGATACAGATGGGAAATACCAGAAAGTCTTTCCTTTTTCTTTGATTTCGGCGCTCGGTACCCCGAGAAAATCCTGATGAGGAGAGGGGCAGGAGAACAGCTGATGGGCCGAGGAGTCACCAAACCCCAGGCAGCCACCGCATCGCGGTAAACGCTATGCCGCTAAACAAATAGAGGGTCTTTTAAACACATAAGTTAAGTTTATTTCCTTGCTGAAACTCAAGTAAGTTGAAAAGCTCCTTCTCGGAAGGAACACCAAGAAACCTAAGGACAAGTATTTGGAAGAAGGTGTTGGGGAAGCGACGAGTTGTCGTTTTGAAGAAGTGTGGCGTATGGCACCCAGAATTAAAAAGTAACAGGGTTTGCCATTTAAGGATTTAATGTTACCACTGGACTGGCTTGCATTGGCGAAATGATTGATCTATACAAGTAGAGTCAAGTCAAAGAAATAAAGTACACGTGTAATGGACAATTAAGCAGAGACTGATAATTAAAGTATCTAAAGGATTAAAGTATTCAAAATTACTAAAAGACCTGCTTTGAAAGAAGATTTGCGGAATGCCGGCATTAAGAATGTGTTTGATTTTAGTTTCCCAAACTCGACTAACAGTCTGAAGGGGACTTATGTCGATAAGCTTTCGTTATTTCTGGCACTGTTTCTGTTGTCTGCTCTGCTCTTGTAGACGTTGATATTTAATTTAATGGAAAAAGGTCTGAGATCATAAGAGAGAAGAAGAAGTGGGAAGAAAGATTTGAAGACGCAGATGTTTGGAGCAGATTTTGTGAGAGAAAGGTGATTGGAAGAGAAGCGAGAGAGAGAGAGAAAGAGTGAAAGAGCGAAAGCGGGAGGAAAGAGATAGCGGCGGCGAGACTACTTTGAACTGGAATTAAGACTTCAAAATTACAAATAAGAAAGTACGAAGGAGAGAGACTCGGAAGGACGGAAGGACTGTAGGAGGTGAAAGACGGAAGAGACAGTGGTAAAGAAAGTTATGAAAGTTGGAAGGATAGACGGGTAGTGACACGAAAAGAGAGAAAGAGACGATGGGAGAAACAAGGTTGCTGTCTTCGGACTGGACGTGACATCTGCAGATATTGTATATTATTTGTTTCATTGGCTGTTTAAGAGTAAATGGAATTTACGGATTCTTTAGTGATAGATTGTACTTAGGTCCTTAATCGTAGCTGGGGACACGATTAGATTCTGAAAGTGGGCTTGGCACTGGGGTAGGGGAACCTTTATGTGAAATTGTTGTACAAAATCTGCTTCTGTTATTAAGAGCCCTTGGGAGTTAAGTTTTTCTTTCTCTCCTTTTCCTTGTGTTTCTTAGGTGATATAGTAATTCCTCAGGGGAGGTAGCCTCAAGATAAACTGTGGAGTTCATAAAGTGCTCTGTGTAGGGCTGACTTTCAGGGACTCATAGGGATAAGCTTTAATTAATGGGAAGCTTTTGAGTAGATCACTTCAAGGACAGCAGACTGCTGATACTGATGCATTGTTTACATATCCTAATCATCACAGCTGTAGCATTTTGAGAGGAGGAATTGTTATTAAGAAAGGCATAGTATCAAATAGTGCTACAGTGCCATCTAGTGGGCTCACAGTTTTTTCTGAATTCATTTTTCTTGATTGATTGATTGTACTCCTGATTGATTGATTGATTGATTGATTGATTTACTGTACTCTTTTGGTATAGTATAAGCTTTGTAAGAGTAGTATATAAGATTGATAAGCTTAGATAGAGATATTTAAATTATATAAATATTAGACAAGCATAAATACACTTATAGAAAATATATAGAAGATTTGTGTTAAATAGGTTTAATAATAGCATAGCATTATTTTAGGGGTTAAAGAGGGGTATAATAAATAGATTAAGATATTTGGTTTAAAATTGATATTTTGATTGATAATAGATTGATTGATTGATTGATTGATAATTTGATTCAAGTTAACTTACTGACTTAAGTTAGCTTATTAAAGAGGAATTTAGGAGGGTGGAAATTTAGATATTAATTTAAAATAAAAATATAATTTAACTTGATAGCGTAGATAAATAAATAAATATTTATTATAAATAAATATTCTGCATAAATAAACAAACAAATAAATATATAGAAGTATATAGGTTAATATAGTAAAAAAAATTGATTCTTGATAATATAGTGTATACGTAACATTATATTAGATTCTCCAATAAGTTATTAGACTAAATTCAGAAATATTGGTTAGAATTATTAATTGACTCATTGATTGGAAATATTGACTAAGAAGTTAAAGGGTTCAGGAATTTATCAGAACAAGGGATGGCGACATGAAAGAAGACAGCTCAAACTCAAATCCAGACCCTTTCGCAAAGAAGAGCTTCAGGAAAAATGGGCCCGCATAAGCTTCTTTTGGAAGAGATAAAGAAAATTAGATTGGATATGAGATTGGATATGAAAGAATTGATGGCAGAAATTAAAAAAGAAGTCAAAGAAATGAAGAAGGAAATGGAAAGTTTGACAGATAGATTAGAGAATGTGACAAAGGAGGTGAGGAATACGAACAAGAATGTGGAAGAAGTACAGGAGAGAACGAAGATTTTGGAGAAAAGAACAGGGGACCTCGAAGGTGCAGTTGAGCAGGTGGGTAGGCTGAACACCCTTTCAGAAATAAAATATAGGGAAAAATGCATCAAAATTCGAGGTCTGGAGGAGGTGGAAGAAAAGGACCTTTACAGTAGAGTCGTACCAGCACTGGCCAGATTTTTGGACTGGCCAACTGAGCAGATGGACATAGAAGTGGATCGAATCTTCAGGATCAATTCTATGATCGCCCGTAGGAGAAAGGTACCAAGAGATATCGTTGTGTACTTGGTACGAGAGAGAGTGAAGGAGTTGATAATTCAACAAAGCTATACAAGTAAATTGATAATAGAAGATACCAAGTTAAAAATCTTCAAGGATGTTCCATCTGAGATATTAAAGAAGTGGAGAGATTACGCTTTCTTGACTCAAGAACTGAAGAAGAATGGAATTTCATATAGTTGGGGAAAGTTTGAAGGAGTGATATTTACATATAATCAAAAAAGACAGGTGATAAACACGATGTATAAGGCAGAGGAATTCTTAAGAAGATTTAAAGAAGAGGAGAAAAGAGGATCTGGGAAAGATGTAAAAGTTGGAGAGAAGAAAGAAGATAAGAGAAAGAGAGCACCAAGGACTGAAGGAAGAGACAGCCCAAGATCTCCCACCAGGAAAGGTGAAGTCTGCTTAAAAGAGTATAGTCAACAACTAAAACGGGAATCACGTGAAGAAGAGCAGGAGAAAATAGAACAAGAACAAGTGCAAGAAGAAGGTGAATGAGAGGAAACTGATGAAGAGACTTCTATAGAATCAGAAACAGCGGAGTTAGTTGAGTAGTCCCTTAGCTAGAAATTGGGAAAATGAGGGTTAAATTTATATCATGGAATATTAGGGGCCTAAATTCAATCATAAAAAGGAAAAGAAACTTGCAGGTAATATTTACACAAACCAGGATTCCATCAAAGAAATATTCCACAAATATTTTACAGATTTATATAAAGAGGATATAAAGATGATGATCAATTACTACAATCCTTCCTGGATCATCAGGATAGAGTGAGAATAACACAAGAACAAAAACACACACTTAATGCCCCAATCACGAAGGTAGAAATCTCTACAGCTATTAAGAGTTTAAAAACTTCAAAAGCACCCAGACCGGATGGTTTTACAGTGAAGTATTATAAAGTTTTTGAAGAAGAGCTTATGCAACCATTGTACAACACCTTTAATCAAGTTTTAATAGAAGGAATTCCAAAATCCTGGACAGAAGCAAACATCACTTTAATACTGAAGGAAGGAAAAGATCTAACATTGCCTAGTAATTACAGACCAATCTCGTTATTAATCAAATATCTTGATTACAAGATATTTACTAGTATATTGGCAGAAAGACTGAAAAAAGTTATGCAATCCATAATACATGAAGATCAAAACGGTTTTCTGCCAAAGAGATTATTGAAAAATAATGTAAGAACAGTGTTAAATATAATAGAATATTTTGAGAGACACAACGAAAAAGAATTAGCGATAATCTTTCTAGACGCTGAGAAAGTGTTTGATATGGTAAGATGGAAATTTGTAATAGCAGCCTTGGAACAAATGGATCTGGAAGAAAGTTATGTAAAATGGATACAAGAAATATATTCTCAGCAAACAGCTCGGGTTATAGTAAATAGAGAAAATGCAGGATTTAAAATAAATAAAGAGAAAACTGGAGTTCTAACAAAAAATATGTGCCCCAAGAAAGAAGAACAACTTATCAAAAAAATCTAACTTTCAGATTCAAAAGAAAATTAAAGGTGTTTGGATCATGAAACAAAATACAGTGTTATTTAATAATAATTATGTAAGAATGTGGACAGACATAAAGAAGGATATAGAAAAATGGAGCAAACTACACTTATTTCTCCTTGGAAGAATAGTGACAGTCAAAATAAATATCCTTCCCAAAATGATCTTCTTATTTAAAAACCTACCTATAATAAAGAATGACAAACCATTTAAAGTATGGTATAAAGATCTTTCAAGATTCATCTGGGAAGGAAAAAAAACTAAGATAAACTGGAAAAATCTCACAGACCAAAAAGAAAGAAGTGGTTGTGGTTTTCCTGACCTTAAACTATACTATTACGCATCAGGGTTAGCATGGATATCAGACTGGATTAGATTACAGAAAGTAAGAACACTAATGTTAGAAAGAGCTGACAATAGGATGCGCTGGCATGCTTATCTGTGGTATAACAAAGCAAAAATGGATAAGGAATTTACAAATCATTTCATAAGGGGCTCATTATTGAGAATTTGGATACAAATAAAGAAAAAAATTATAATAAAATTCCAGTCTGGATATCACCCCAGGAAGCCTTTTTTGGGCTGATGCACAAGAAAAACAGCTAACATATAAAGATCTACTAGACTTAGGTGAATCAACCACACCACAGCTAAAAACAAGAGATAAATTGGAACAAATGGGTTACAAGTTAGCATGGTTCCCTTATAGACAACTATATGAGAGATACAAAATAGATTTAAAATTAGAAGGGTTTAACTTGAAACAAATACCTAATGAATTAGAGAAAATCATATTTGGTCACTCAAACCACCTTATATCCAAATTTTATAATTGTTTATTAAATTACAAGGTAGAAGAGGAAACAGTCAAAGATACTATGATATCTTGGGCCAACATATTAGGTCACACAATTGAGTTAGAACAATGGAAATTAACCCACAAATTTACACTATCACAAGATCTTAAAGAAAATTATATAAAGATGTTTTATAAATGGTATATCATACTGGCTAAATTGGATAAAATGCATAAAACACATCAAGACAAATGTTGGAAGTACCAAGAGAAAACCGGAACATTCATACATATGTGATGGAGTTGTCAAAAAATCAAAAAGTTCTGGGAAGAGCTGAACAAAACTCTGATGGAAATATTTGAAACTCAAATACCTCTAAGACTAGAATTCTATTTATTAAATATGGTCCATATTGTAGAATCAAAAATCTCAAAGAAATATTGGAGAGTTCTGCTATATCTAGTAACTGCTGCCAGAATACTAATAGCCAAGGCTGGAAAACCAAAGAAATCCTCACTTTAGAACAGTGGATGATCAAAATACTAGAAATGAAAGAAAAGGATCAACTCACTGTTAAAATCAAAGAGAAATCAGACATTATAATGAAGGAATGGGATCCTGTTACGAGGTTTCTCCGTAGCAAACGGGGTAATTTAATTACAGAATAATGAAAATGAAGTAAATTAAATAATGTCAGAACAGGCTCAGAAGAAGTTAAAAACCAAATGAATACACAAACAAGTATGGGTTTTGCAATGAATTTTATAGAAAATAATATGTTGTTTGGATATGGAAATTAGGGAGAAAAGAATGCTAGAGGCGTATACAATGAAGTTTTGCTTGTTTGCACATATATTTTTGTATAAGTACAAATATGAATGTGCATGAACACTGATATATGTCGGATATACAAATATATATATATATATATATATATATATAGGAAGAATAAACATAAACAGGTTAAATATGTATAAATATATAGAGGAGGAATAATACCAATTGATACAAAGATTATACAGAAAAAAGTAGGTAATGAAAGGAAGTTTAAGTAACATGTAAATGAACCTTCGTTATTTTCAAGAAGTGACTGGGACTAATGTCAAATGTATGTTTTTGTTTTTTGTTTTTTGTTTTGGTTTTTGGTTTTGTTTTGTTTTTTACTCAGTAACGTAATTAATGGTAATATTAGAAAGCTTTCTTTTTCAATCTCTTCTTGTATGTTTTTTCCCCTTTTTTTTAGTTATTGATGCTAATTGGAGGATATTAGTCGACTGAAAATATCCTTGTTAAAGTTAATAGAGTCAATAATTTTTTTAATGTTTACTCAATCTATGTATTTATCAACTTATCTCACTTTTGGTTTAATAAAAAAAAATTGAAAAAAATTCATGAACAAAAATTTGCAATATGGATTTATAAAACCTTCATCCGCTCTGACCGCTAGTCCCATATTTTTCTGTAATAAAAAGGACGGAGATGAACCCATGCTTATCATAAACTATAATTTAATTAATCAAGCAGTTCTGCCTAACTTTTACCCAATTCCCTTAACAAAAGATGTGCTAAATCAATTGATAATAGGCAAATTCTTTATAAAGCTAGACCTCAAAGAGGCTTTCCACAGAATACGCATGGATCCGGACAGTGAGTGATTGACTACCTTCTCAACCCCACTGGGAAACTACCAATGGACTGTTCTCCCTTTTGGATTACAAGCTGGTCCCGCTGCTTTCCAAGTGTTTCTCAATTCTGTGCTGTAAGGGTGTTGTTTACCTAGATGACATTTTAATCTATTCAGAAACTCTAGAACAACACACCAAGCTCATACGCACTGTGCTACAAAGACTCATAGACAATGAACTTGTTGTTAAACTCTCCAAATGCGAGTTTCACACTCAGACTTTTGATTATTTAGGGTACTGCATTTGCCAAAATACCCTGAACGTGGACCCTGCCAAAACTGACACCATACTTAAATGGCCAGTCCCTAAAACTAGGAAACAGCTGCAACAATTCCTTGGCTTTGCAAATTTCTATCTTAACTTCATAGAAGGATTTGCAACAATTGCCCTCCCTCTCACTGACCTTGAAAAAAATAACACCAAAGCTAGCAGAAGCAACTGCATCGGTTGGACTGAAAAATGCCAGACAGCATTCTATACTCTCTAACAAAAATTCTCCTCTGAACCCCTTTTCTTGTTCCCTGACTCTACCAAAGAATTTATAATTCAAACCAATGCCTCTGACTTTGCCATGGGTGCTGTTCTCCTATAAAGATTTCAGACAGCCATCTAAAACCATGCGCTTTTATTTCCAAAAAGTTCTCTGAACACAACGCAACTGGCCTATTAGAGAAAAAGAAGCCATGGCCATCCATTTTGCACTCTCCTCATGGAGACACCTCCTTGAGGGCTCTAACATTTCATTTCAAGTCTGGACTGACCATCATAATCTTGAAACACTAAAAATGCCAAAAAGGGGAGGAGAAAGATGGCTTAGTGATGGGTAGTCTACTCGCACAGCTGTGAGAAGGACAATCGGTGCATGAGGTTGTATGCCCGTTTTGAGAGAAAAGAAACAGGGCAATTACCCCCTTGGGTAAGGGGGTTTGGAGGGGCTTGAAAAAGACGAAAGAAGGCAGATAGTTTCCCTGAAATTTTACAAGAAAAGGGAAACGAACAACGAAGCCAAAGGTCGGAGAGCCACCATGCCTGATGCACTATCGGACACCAGTGATGGCTACACTGCAAACTTCTAACATGTAAAAGATGTTTTGACAGGTAAGTGAAACTAAAACGAAACTCAGGTAATAAAAGGAAGACCCTTCACATTGAGTACACCTTATAAAGAAAAGAAAGAATATTGGATGGTGGGGGGAAATTTTTTTTTAAAACCGGAAAAAATCTAAAACGCAGTTAGAGCGGCAAGCCTCAAACTTCTGGAAGACGGAGGAAGGGGAGAAGAAAACATTTGGCTATAGACTGAGATAATAATGATATAACATTTAAGACTCATAAAATTTAAGATATAGAAGTTTAGAAATAAGATTTATATATATCAAAGATAAGGAAAGCACCTGGGACTGTGTAAATATTAGATAAAAGAAGTAAGAACGGATAGGCAGATAAGTGGATAAAAAGTGTTTTGCAGAAAATGACAGTCGAGATAATTGAGATGAAACTGGAATAAAGTAAACAAATGAATTGTGTGTGAAGAAATATCAGTGCTCTGAAGATTGGGAAAGAATAAGATTGTGTTAGTTAAGAAGTTATGAGAAAACAATCCGGAGATGGAGGGGAGAGAAAAATAAAAGTAAACTAAAAGCAGGAGTGGACTGTAAATATTTAAGGAATATCTGGCCCCGTCGGAGGATAAAGCATAGAAAAGTGAAGTGAATTGAGAAGTCAAGAAAGTTTGCTGGGGAATGTGTACAGAGAAGTGGGAAGAAGAAGGAGGACGAGAAGAGGGCGGAAAATGGAGAAGGAGGGAAAATGAAAGTCTGAGATG
>CAOLHI010005615.1:0-61297 GCA_948474755.1 Ctenosaura bakeri
CAATTTTTTCAATCCTAAATTGGCCAATTTTGCCTCAGTCTGTCCGTTTTGATAGGATATGTGAAAGTAATCCAACTGACCATAGTTCTGAAATTATAAAAATTGTGGTTAAAGAAGGTACTTCTCTGGGCTACATAACAGACAAAGAAAGAAACTGTTAAAAACAAATCCTAGGACCCTTCTGTTCTATGACCTCCGTAAGATACATAAAGGCATGAATTCTCCCCCAGGTAGACCCACAATATCAGGATGTGGTTCAATTTTAGAACCAATATCACAGTTTGCAGACCATTTTTTGAAACACTTCATACCCAATATTCCATCATACATCAAGGATTCCACAACTTCATAAATAAATTAACTCCTTTAAAACTTGAAGAACAAGACAAGTTAGACATTATGGAGGTAAAGAGCTAACTAAGGCCATTTCTGCACAAGCCTGTAATAGTGCTATTATTCCACTTTTAAGCTGCAAACCCCAGGATTCCATAGGATGTTGAAAGTGGAATAATAGTACTATAACAGACTAGTGCGGAAATGGCCTAACATACCTCAGGATGAAGCCCTAGAAATTTACATCTACTTTAGATAAGAGGGAAATCAGACAACGCCCAACACATATTCTGCTCTCCCTAGCAGAAACAGCATTAACAAAAATTATTTTAAATTTGAACAGCAATATTATCGACAAATTAAGGGTGTGGCCACCCCATGCTCTGTGGCACCAGAAACAGCAACTATTTTCATGGCAGATGCAGAAGAACTAATTCTGATAATATATAGGAAAACTCATTTTGGGGACAAGGTATTTAGATGATATATTTTACATTTGGAGAGGTGATGATGATGATCTAAAATGATTTTGGAATGCAATTAACTCTATTAGCACTAATATACAGTTTGAGTTTGAATAAAATAAAGCAGAGGTCCATTTTTTGGATCTGAAAATTAGAAAAGAAGATCATTTAATTGCTTCATTGTATAAAAAATCTACAGATGTGAACATGTATCTTAGATTTGATAGGAATTGTCTTACAACCATTTGGTATAAACTACCATACTGCCAGTTTCTTAGAATAAAACACAACTGTTCTCATGAAGGAAATACAAGGCAGAATCCATGAGATTGTCAAAACATCTGAGAGCAAGAAGGTATCAACAACATGTAATAGCTAGTGATTTAAGAAAAGCAGTAGAGAGACCTCGTTCAGAACTGTTAAAAAAGCAACATAGAATTCAAAGTTAGCACCTGCACTGCTCTCTCACACACATATAATCATATCATTAAAAACCAACAAGAATTATAAATAAACACTGATATTTAGTGGAAAATATCCCAGGATGTAATGAGAAACCTCTTATATCTTATAAAAGAGCCAGGACTATCAAAGATATTGTGTTGTATACAGAATTCAATGCCAAAAAACCCAATCACATAATACTAATACTTGAATGGGAAACCAATTGGACATCATCCATGCGGACACTGTTTGTACTGTACATACATAACCAAAATTGCAATATTTATAAACAATGTAGATTAAAAAACAGTACAAATTAAACTATTTTAGTACCAGTAAACACTATCTATGCAATTTATGCTATTCAAGGTATATGTAAATACGTGTGTGTGTGTGTGTGTGTAAAAAACTCCAGACCTGTCAAACAAAGAATAGGAGAGCACTTTTCTAACTTGAAAAATAAGAAGGTAGATGTTCCTTTAGTTAAACATTTGTTAGAAACACAACATTCCATATCAAATATGTGTTTTTTAGATTCTAAAGAATATTCACAATCACAATAAAGATACTCTTTAAGAAGAAAGAGATAAGATGGATTTTAAGATTAAAACTACTAGAGTCTACAGATCTGAATTTACAAGCTTTAATATAAGAATGACTGTGAAAGATATGATAAGTAAACTGAGGTAACTGACAAGACATCCTTGCAACCAAATCCAGAGAAACCGTTGATTTTTTTTTCTTTCTCTCTCTTCCAACTACTGAGTCCATGTATAAATATCGAAGGATGATAGTCTCTATTTCTCTTTGCTTAGCAGTCCATTTCTTTGGATAGTGTACCATACAGCTCCTGCAATTTCTGTGTAAATGTAGGTATGTGCATTTGATTATGTGGAATAATGTACACATATATACATTTAGAGATTATAATTAATTTTGTGTTGTCCTTGTTCACATATTAAATGGAATTATATTTGTGTTTTTTTAGTGTAGACTGTGAGAAAAGCCAACTTTGAAAGTGGCCAAAACACGCTGGACTTTTTAAAACAAATAAAGCACCATCTATCAGCTCATGGAGCTTTGCCTCTTGTTTTGCTTTTGCTTTTCCTATGTGCCTATCAGTTCTCTCCTTGAGACAAGTTTATCTGCCTTCTCTGTTTCTTTCTGTTTTGCTGCTCATGCATGCTCAGTAATAGATTCTAGAAACAGCTCCTGTCTACCTTGCCTGTTGTGGGCAAGCACACAGAGCTACACTATGGCCCTTTCCGCACAAAGGAGATACATTGCTATAGAGTTGTTGCATCGCAAATATATGTGCACGTCAAACTGGTTTGACATCGTTCTGTCATAGATCGTTCCACATGTGTTCGGCTCTTAGCACAGTTCACATCGTTGTGAAACCAATGTAATATAAAAACAGAAAAACTCCAATGCAAACCAACCACAATGATGCCACTGCATTTTTTTCTACATGTGGAAATGTTACATCGATTCACACCACAGAGGTGGACATTAAATTGAGCAATCAGAGGTGGCAGAGTAGAGGAGGTAGGGGAATAGGAGTTCCAGGAGAATTGACAATGCGGAAGCTACAAATGATTTTCTCCACTTTACTTTGACAGAAACTGGAAGGCATGCAGAGAGGAATCGGGGTAAGCCGGAGTGAAAAACACCACTCATAAAACACGGTGAAACACTCCTCCACTCTAGTTCAGAAATGGCCTATGATTATCTAGAGGAGAATTCCTTTTTTCCCAGCTTTATTGCTTTGTTCACTGAGGTATCTTCTGAAATCCTGCAATGATAGACTATGTTTTTTAGGCCTTCCTCCACCATTCTCCCTGTGCTGATGCTGCTAAAAACATATAACTAGACAGAAGATATGGAGGCTGACTGGGTGTAAAAAGTCATTTTAAATCGGAATTTCTTTATCAGGGGCTTTATTAACTGGGGCATGCCTGTGAAAATATTTAAATGTATGTTTTACCTGTACATAAAAACAAACTGGGTAAAATTCGTGGATTTGTGGTAAAATAATAGAATCCTACTGTTTGGAGTAACTACAAGGGCCATCTAGCCCAACTCCCTGTTATGAAGGAATATAGAACTAAAGCACCCATTAAAGATACCTATTCAACCTGTATTTGCACAACTGAGACTTGTACACCACCCGCTCTCTTTTCTTCATCAGATCTGGTTACAGTGATGCATGCCTTGATTGCAATTTGGCTGAATTACTGTAATGCACTTTATATGGGACTGCCTTTGGAAACTGTTCAGAAACTTCAGCAGGTTCAAAATGCTAAAGCCAGAACATAACTCCCTTGTTAAAACAGCTTCACTGACTTCCATTTCATTTTTTAGGCACAGTTAAAAGTGCTGGTCATGATCTATAAAGCCCTTTACAGCTTCGGTCCAGACTATTTGAAACAGACTACCTTTTCCGCACGGGGCTTTTAAAATGGTGCAGAATGTCCTCCAGGGAGGAGGACTGCACCTGGGAGCAGACTGGGTCCAGACTACTTTGTATAGTTCCAGACCTCAGCCCGCTCCGGAACGACCCAAAGTGGTCGTTCAACGTGCTTTTGAAAGACCGCTTAAAACAGGTCTTTCAAAAGCACGGAGCGCGCTACTCTGTGGCCGCGCTCTGGTACAGATTTGCAGGCTCACACCAGTGCGAGCCTGCAGATCTGCCAGAGGTGGGTTTTAGGCTGGCAAGCTTCACTGGCTGGTGGAGAGCCTCCACCAACCAGAAGCCACCATTTTTGTCCCTGGAGCAGTGCGGAGCGTGGCCACGCACTGCTCCAGACCAGCCTGGACCCAGGCATGGAGCACACAGGTCCGGTGAGTGCCGGCACAGGGCAATTCCCTCACCCCGTGCGGAAAAGGCCTATATCTCCCTATATGAATCTGCTAGAGATTTAAAATCTGTAAGGGAAGCTTTTCTCTTGGTCGCACTACCAACACAGGCTCACTTGGGCCATTTTCGCACTGGACTGCTGTAGCGCTATTATTCCACTTTCAACATCCTCTGGAATCCTGGGGTTTGCAGTTTTGGGAGGGGCCCAGCTGGGCCCCTCCCAAAACTGCAAATCTCAGGATTCCAGAGGATGTTGAAAGTGGAATAATAGTGCTACAGCAGTCCAGTGTGAAAATGGCCTTGGTGAAGACATGGGAGAGAGCCCTCTCAGTGGCTGCTCCTAGCCTCTGGAACTCTCTTCTATGAGAGGCTAAGCTGGCCCCTCCCTGTTCTCCTTTCTCCAGCAGGCAAAGGCCTTTTTGTTTAAGCAGCCATTTAATGCGTAATCAGGGAAGCTTTTATTGGAATGCTTTATTTATCTTTCAAAACTTTTGTACGTCTTTTAAATTATTTTATATTGTTTTAGGTGGGGATTTTACTTTTTTTAAATTCCATTGTTCAGTTGTTTTTTAAAATTGACTTCTTCTGGAAGCCACCCTGGGTCCCTCTTTAGGAGAAAGGTGGCGTACAAATAAAATATATGGCTACATACGATCTCTTTTTACAGACCTCCAAAGACAGAAAGTTCACCACCCTTGGAGGCAAGCTATTCCACTGTTGAACCACACTGACTGTAAAAAAATTCTACATAATGTTTAAGTGGAATCTCTTTTCTTGTAATTTGAATCAATTGATTTGTGTTCTTGTCTATGGATCAGCAGAAGACAAGCTTGCTCTTTCTTCTCCATGACATCCCTTATTTAAATTGTTGTTCCCGACATCTTCATTGTTTCTCCCACAATCTACAGAGTGCAGTGATAGAAGTGACCCATTTGCCCTGGGCCGGTCCTTGTTGGCCCAGCCTCTGGATAAACCCCTTCAGTGTCTAGATGTAGCCTCTTAGCAGTCCCCAAACATCAAAAGTGGCCCTTGGCTTAAAAGAGGTTGCCCTTTCCTGGCTGAGATGCATTAAACTGCTGCTAGAAATGCAAATTGTGCATCTGTAATTAGAATCCTGTCAAATCAGTGAATGTTAACAGTTGACGGAAAAGACGTTAGTGCAATTCACAATTCCATCTGTGAGTTAGCCATGTATATGCTTCACTTACACAGTACATTAACAACCTAGGCAGACATGGGCATCATCTTGTGCCCAATAGCGATAAGTCACAGTAAGCCCCCTGAGAAACAATTTTTGTCTTCCTGTTGGAGTTAGCATGTGAAAAGCTAAAAAGGAAGAAAGTAAAGAAAGTACTGTGACAGCTATAAGAAACCCTCACAACAGAACTTTCTCTTCTCTTACTGACAGAGCTATTAACATATGACAGCATTCCCTAAACTGGTGATTTCCAGATGTGTTGGACTTAGGGTTGCTAACGTCTCTCTCTTTTTTTTTTATGGGACATCCCATATCTTGGGGCTGAAAATGCTTTCCTATGTGGGAGCAATATTGGATACTCGATATTGCCCCATTTTATCTAATGTACCTGGGAATTGCAGATGCCATCTCTGTCCACCACAAACTGATCTAAAGACCTGTCTCTTGCAGCAGGCCCACCCAATCAATTTTTAATTATGAATTTTAAACCAATGTATTTTAAATGCTTTTGTATGTTTTCATGTATTTAATCTACAGTGTGTTTTCAAGTGTATTTCAACTTATGGTATACTCCGCCACAAACCTTAGGGAGAGGTGGGTAAGAAATAAATTGTTGTTGTTGTTATTGTTATCATTGTCCCCTAAGCATTGTATACCCAGGAAAATGGTGATGAGTTACATACCAAATGCTGCAGGGGTCTGCTCACGCTTGTACTTGCTCACATGACTGAGGTGGGTACTACATTTATAAGGCCAACCTCAAGTCTCATAAGAGGAGGGCCTCTCACAGGAGTTCTGACTCCTATGAGATGTTTAATTGCCATTTATGGTTGCTGGCCATTCTGGCCAGAAGAGTCTATGAATGATAGCCCAAAAAAAGATGGAAGGAGTGGATTTCCTTCCCTCACCTGCATGCTTGGGGAAATCCTTCTAAGCCAGTGTCAGCCCTATCCTTAGGCGCAGAATGAGGCAGCCACCTCAAGCACCAGTTGTTTGTGAGTTGTTTGTAAATGAGAAGGAAATTGCTTTTTCCTTTGTTTTTATAGAATCAAGCAGAGAAGAGCATTTCCGGGATCGGCTGCTGTGCTCATCCACTTCAGTGGGTGCAACACCATTTTGTGTTCCATCCCAGGCATCATAGTGTCTTGAATGGCTCCGGTTGCTGCCTACTTTTAGTCCTTAATGCTATTTCCCAACTGAACACAATTTCCTGTTTTCTCCTGAGCCAAAATCCACTTCCTCTTTCCTCTCCATTTGGCTTATGAACAAAATTGATAGTGTGACTTTTAAGTTAAAGTGTTAGCATTAGTTGGAAAAAAGTGATTTGTCTTTTTTAAAAAACTTTTCAAAAGTACCATGTTACATTAGTCATTAATAACATGTTACCTTTAAACAACAGAACATGCTCGTTTTAAAAAAAACAGCAAAGGACAAAAATGACTCCTCCCCCAATAACTCATATCTCAAAATCTTGATGTCATTGTCATTACAACATTAAAAATAAAGTTGCTGATATTCATTACTTGGGTTTTCAAAATAGTTGCTTCAAGCTCTGCTTATGAATGCTATATCTTTAATGTCTCTCCATCACTGAGAAAGCCCTGGGTTTCCTCTCACAGTTCTGAACGTAAGCCATTTCTGCACTAGTCTGTTATAGCACTATCATTCCACTTGCAACATCCTATGGAATCCTGGGGTTTGCAGTTTCGGGAGGGGCCAGGTGGCCCCTCCAGAACTGCAAACCCCAGGATTCCATAGGATGTTGCAAGGGGAATGATAGCGCTATAACAGTCTAGTGCGGAAATGGCCCTAGTTTCTCATGCAAGTTCTTTATGCAAGATTTATACACAGGTACTCAAGACATATTTTGTCCACCATGTCCAAGAACAACTTTGGATCTGCCAGCTAATGCAAGGAAGCCTTCATCTGATGTATCTTCCTAATGGGAAGTCAAGGCGCTAGATAGCATGTTTGAGCTGATAACAACCCACATGTTTTGAGATGGTTCCCAAGGTAAGCCCATGAACATGCTCAGAGCAAGGCTTCAGTTGAGAGCCATTATCTATCTACTCAAAGACAATGTAATTTGTACGACTGCAGGGTATAGAATTTTGCAATGTTGTTTTAATGGCATTAGAGTATAATCGGCAACACCCACTTCCACATGTTGGTTGCATTTATGCCTCAGAGAAACCAGAAAATTTGTAACATCAGATCTGGCAAAGGGCCAGATTTCCACAGGGCATTAGTAACAAACTGGTGAAGCTCATTAAAAAAGAGAGAGAGAGAAAGAGAGAAACCTATAACCATTAAAAGTCCATTAAGCAGCATGTCATTTTGTAGAGCTAAATAGCCCACAGTAATCAAAAGCATATGAACCCCAGCTGGGTTACCCAGCGAATTGTTTCGATTTAGGGGGGAGAATTCATCAAGAAAGATTGCTCTTCAGATTGGGTTGATTTTTCTCCTTCAGTTGCTAGCTCTATGTTCCATTATAATTAAAGTGATTGATAGATCTAGCAGGCAGAGGTGAGGAGTGACCGAAATAGCCAGGAACATCCACTCAAGCCAAGTCAAGCAACAACAGCAGCTCAGTGTGGAACTCCTGTAGCAAAGCACAGAACTCCAGTTCATTCCCCTGCTGTCAATTAAAGATGGGGCAAGTTACGGGCATGGAGAGATTTCCCTTACCCTCTTTCCCCAGACATGTTCAGAGTCATAATTTCTATTCACCAAAAAAGAGAAGACAAGTGGGAACAAAAAGGAGATCTGCAAAGATTAAGTTTGCCACCTACCCACACTTGGAAGCACTACATGTCCCTACAGTTCCATCAGAATGTTGGGTGAATATTAATATTAATCATAATAATAGTGATGTATAAGAACATTTTATACTGATTTTATTTTTTTAAAAGTCACAATAAAGAAAACTGCTAAACATAATAAAACAACATTAAAACAAAACATTCAAAATAAGAAAAATGCCTAGGCAAACAAATAAACCTTTAGCTGATAGCAGAAAAACCTAAAGCTTGATCATTCCACATGGAGATATTGTAGCAGAGAAGTCAGCCACCTGGCCTCTCCCTAAACTGCAAACCCCAGGATTCCATAGGATGTTGAAAGTGGTATAATAGCGCTATAACAGTCTACTGCGGAAATGGCCATTATTAATCACCAACAGTTTGATGAGAACATAGGAACATGTAGTTTTTCAGTGTATTGATGACAAACGTATGTTGCCAAGTCTTCCTTCCTTTCCTAATAATTAGGGATGGGATGAATCCAGAATTTTCCAAATTTGAATCTGGATCCAAATCCCTGGAAGGTTCTGAGAATCCACGAATCTCACAAATCTCAAATCTTTTGAATCTTTTTTTTTTAAGTGTTTAAAAAGCAAGGGAAAGAAGGAAAATCTTGGGCAAGATGCACTCTCTAAGCCTCAGCAAAAGCCTAGGCAAAGACAAACCTCCCTCCGAAGAAATCTGGCCAAGACAATTGTCATAGTTTTGCTTCAGGATCTCCCCAGACTGAAAATGACATGAAGGCCCTTTCTACATAGGCAGGAAAATGTGGATTAACCCACATTTTCCTGCCTATGTAAACAGAACCACTACAGTACAAAGATAATCCAGATCAAAACTGTTGTTTGTTTGTTTGTTTGTTTTGTTTTGTTTTGTTTTTTGCATAGCTCCTTCTGGCATCCTGAGGTTTGATGCACCAGCACACTTTGGCAGAAAAGGCTGTGACACCTGGTAAAACTACAAACCCTAGAATTGTGTCTGAAAGAGGTTTGCAAGGGAGCTCTGCAAAGGAATCTTCCAAGTGTCCTTGAAATCTCAAGAAGACTGTACCTTCCAGTCAAGTGCTGAACTTAAATATGAAATGTTCAATTTATATATCTTAGAATACAACCCCAGATGTAATTTCTGAAATTGTTAGGAAAGACTATTATTACTCCAAGGGGAAACCTCACCTACTTGCCATCTACCCTTGTGTGTCTAGTCTCTCAGGTTTTCAGGCGTCCCAGTCTCCAACAAACTACTTGGTTGGTGGACTCAAAAGATTCGGTTTGCCTATTTTGGCAGAAGGATTCGGATTCGCGAATCTCAAATTCTTGCCCAGGATTCGAGGATTCGGTTAGCATATCCCTACTAATAATCCTCTCCTATCATTATTATTATTAATATAATATTGCCACCTTGCCTATTTATTCAGCAATAGCACAGCAAAAGATGCTATGGGATGCTATGAAATGTTATGGGATTAATATATTATAGGGCTTTCATTTAGCAAAAAGTGAACATCTGATGCCATTAAAAATTTTGCCCTTAAGGCACTTCAAGACTCTCAGATACAGGCATTGGCAATTGTGGTAGGTCCAGGGGCCCATTCATATACACTATATAGCACGATGACACCACTTTAAATGCCATGGTGATGTTTTATGGAATCCTGAGGTTTATAGTTTGGTCAGAGGTGTCAGAAGAGTTCATTGGCTGAGGATTCTAAAAGCCCCTCCTTCAACTGCAGGTCACTAGATGTCATAGGATATTGCCATGGCAGTTAAATAGGAATCCTAGCAATTTCATTGGGTAATATGAAGTGCAAGAGGAACTAATTTTCTGCTCTGAGACCAACCAAGAGCCATATGAATAGCCAAAAATGGCCCCCAAATGGATGGGAGGGCTAAACAGGAAGTGGTTGCAAGTCTGTTTCCAGCCACTTTAGTATTTTTGATGTTAAATGGGGCTGCAACCTGAAAAATAAATAGCCCCTTTCAAGGCTTTCAAGCGGGGCATCTTACCTCCTTTTTTTTCTGGGAAAAGGGTGGTCAAGAAGTTCTGGAGAAGTCAAGGTCTACAAAAACAACCTTGGTGAGCTGCCTGTGCTGGCTCCTGTAATGGCCTCACTGTGCTCACCCATGCTTTTGTTGCCACACTGGCAACTCTCTGGAGATTTCAAGGTCAGAGAAGTAGTAGCAGGGACTTTTCAGTCCCAGACACAATCAAGTCTCTGAAGCATACCCAAAAAGCATCCAAAGAAAGAAAGCAGTTTGATGTCTTGATGTTGATGTGTGAACTCTTCTTGCTTGAGGGTTTCCCCCTCCACTTTCTCTTCAGGATGCTGAAGATGTTACACCAATATGGGTTCCTTATTTTTATATATGTGTGTCTTGTTTGTTTGTTTGTTTGTTTATATGTATATATGTTTGTTTCTAGATAGCAATGCTTCATTGCTTGCCCAAATAAGAATTCTGTTCTCTCAAAGGAAATGTTCATCGAATCCCCATATTTCTAGCGTTGCAGTAAATTAAGATTTCAGCTGAGCATTTTAGAAATGCAGCTTACGGATCCAAAGAAGGTGTGAATAATCCAGAAGGAGTAGCCGTGTTCGCCCTACAGCAAAATACAACAACATCCAAACTCCACCAAACAACAATACATTTGCTGAACCAACTAAAAATGCAAAAAAATGTATCATGCAAGCTTTCAAAGTTCCATTGGCTTCATGAGGCAAAGGTGTTAAAAATCATACAAGAGAATTTTTAAAAATGATTATGTTAGAGTCACAAGCCTACATTTTGTCAACATGTTGTTTTTGTTGTTATCCACTAAGATACTCTGGGGGAATATCAATGCAGACAGAGGTAATTCCCCAGTTTGGCCATGTGGGCAATGGGAGACAAAGGGTTGTAAAATCCAGGCAATAAAATTTCAATTCGATTAGCAACAGAAAAAAATAACTTTCCCTGAGATCCAGGCTGTTTCTGTCCTGAGTGAAATTCAGTGTTCTCTGCCGAAGAAAAGGGTGGATATCCTCACTCAGGTGAGGATGAAGAAGCCAGTGGAGATCTGAAAGCTTGCATGATGTATTTTGTGCATTTTTGATTCACCCAATAAAGATATTGCTGTTTTGTGGATTTTGGATATTGCTATATCTAGCTGTGAATGATTTTTAGTATCTCTCCACAATGCTAGAAAGTTGAAGACTAAAGGAAAACTTCATGGAAGGCAGAATTCTTACTTGGGGGCAATGCCATTATGCCTCCCCAAAGCTAACCCCCAACCCAATTCAGTGCACTACAATGACTCTTGAGTAATTGCTCTAAGATTTTTTAAAACTCATTCTTGTAATTCTCAGTTTTGTAATAGGTAGTGTTGCAGAAGTTTAGGGGAATAAGGCTTTGGGGAAAGACCCAGCTGGATAATGTAGTATTTGTTCAGTCTTTAAGGACTGTAGCTTATTCAATTAATATCTTGATTCTGGATCAGAATTAATGTTGAAAATCCAAACTAAATCAATCACTTTTTTGTCTGTTAGTACATTAGAAAAGTCAGGGAAGGGGCCACTTGATTGAATTAATTTTTAATCAAGTTGCCCCTCTTCTAACTTAATTTTCAAAAATTGCTTTGAATTAGTTCATCACTGGGTGAGAGGCGCCTCTCGCTTCTGCACTGCTTTCATTGGCTAGCGCACCAAAGACAATATCTAATTGGTTCAGATCATTAACACTCATTTCAATCTTGGTAAAAAGCCTTCATTAAAAAATGTCATGAATGTTGGGGCAGTCTTGTCTGTCCCATGCAGCACCCTCTTTTCCTGGGTGACTCTTCTCCTTGCCTGGAGATTGCAGTCTGCATCTGGACAGTGCACGAACATCTATAAGTTTCATAGACTCCAGGTAGGGAGTGAAGATCTGGGAACTCTAACCAAGCCACATTACTACTAATGACAATGAGTCAGAACTCATTTATCATTATGTTGAACAATTAAGATTTAAGGGCCCCATTACACCTGAATCATAAATTAAAGTTATTGCACCTTCGTTCCATGTGAAATTAACAAATTACCAGTAACGTGTTGATTGTAATGTGTTCATTCCACAGCCTGGCAGTGCCATCTTGCTCTTCACCTTAGGCAGCAAAATGTTTTGGACCAGACCTGGCACCTTTACAACAGACACATCTGGTCACAGTCTTCCCTCTCTGGTGAGATATAAGTATCTATTAAATAAAGTAATTATTTGAAAAATTGCATCTATGGACAGAAATTAACATGTGAACATTTCAAACAAATCCATGTCATTTTTGTCTTCTTTTTGGTGAAGCATCTTTTTTTTTTCCAAGTGAGGGAAATGACTCATAGTCAAAAGCAATATATGTATGGCCCATTGCTTATTTCTGTGTGTCTTGTTAAAATCTTAGGACTGTAACAACAAGAACAACAAAAGATGGCGAATCCCAAAGGATCAGAACAAAAAAAAAAAAAGCATGTAAAAAGAAGCCAAACTGAGATGCATCAATTTTTGTAGGTTTTATGTTCCATACTTTAATTAAGCTCTAGGGGATTATCACTTAATTCAGTGAAAACAGAGAGATTTGATTGTGTGATTCTGTCCGAAAACATAAAAGGAGACAAATTCAAGTTTCATAGCAACTGGTAGAAAACTGTTATCCAAGAAGGAATAAATCTGACTGTTAACGAGCCAAACCCAACGAGGGAAACAAAACTAGGGGAGGAACAAATCCATCATATATTTCCTCAATCTCTCTCTCTCTCCCCCTCTCCTTTGTATGGGGAATCCTGTGGGAATTGAACTGAAGTTGAGGGATTATTTAAACAAGAAAGCAGAAGTTAACACCAGTTAATGACCAGTTTGTTAGCTAACAGGCAGTTAACACTCCAACAAACTGGTTGTTAAAAGTGGTTACTGCTTATTTTGTTGGAAATTTATTAGAAACTTATTTTAAAGATTTAATGGGAAGGAATCACTTTAATGTGCACACCTGGAACTCCACAAAGCTGTACAATCAAGGCTTAAAGTGTTCTACTTGGATTTAAATGAAATTAATACAAATAAGTCCAGCAAGTGTTCTCTTACCATCCTCACCCCCGCCCTCAGTAATAAGGCTAGGAGAAGAGTACTGATTTCTTTAATAGATTCATAGCTAATAAGACCCACTTGAACACTCATTATTTAGTAGAATCATTATGGTAAGTGGGCCTGATCGGCCTTCACCAACCCAGTGCAAATCTCATAATTATTAGACAAAACTTTGATAAAACTCATAACAGTCTCTCATGGGGTTTCATTCACTTGCAGATTCTTGAGCAGGGAAGAAAAAGATATGCATCTATTAATACAAGTGTTTGAAATGCAAGAGCATTGTTCCAGATTTTCTAAAGTGAGATACTGATCATGCATTCAGATTTTTTTCTCATCCTGTCTCCAAAGCAGACTGTAATTTTATCCTCAGAGCCACCTCAGGAAACAAGCTAGCCTGAGAGGCTGTGTGAACGCTATCTTAGACACATTCAGACTAGATGTGTGTTTGTATTTCTGGCCTACACATTTATAAATCAGAGAGGGGAAACTAAATTATTCTAGATTCTGATCTTTACAACTGAAGGCATGTGCCAGTGGGGAGAAGTGAACTTGGAATCCTAGGCCTGTTTGTCTTCTGGTAGTAGCTGCAATCACTCCTGGATGACTTGGACTCCCCGTTTGAATTTCCCACAATGCCCTCCATGGAACATCATTCCAAGGCATTGCTGGAAAATGAAATGACAGCATCCAGACCCAGCTGCTTACTATGGGGCAAAGGAACCAGCTAGTTAAAATCAACCAAATTAGCAGTTACGTTAGAAATTTTCTAACCAAAAGGGGCCATTTAATTCTATTCATTTTAACCTGTTTGATTGACTTAAGTTGGAATTCCAGCATTAACTGATTTCCAGAGTTAAGTTACTGATTAAGTATGAGAGACGGCACTGAAAAAAGCAAACTTCTCATTTCCCGGCTGACTCTTTACGTGCTGCACTCTTGGATTTTTGCAAAACCGCTTCTTGCATTTTGTCAGTACCTCAGAGTTGGGGAATAAAAAGATTTAGGGCACAAAATGGAAACCACTTATTCAAGCAGTACTCATCAATTCTACACTAGAAACTGCACTGAGACTCTTCAGGTGTCCCGGGTAACAGGTCAGTTTTGAAATTCTTGACACTGAGACTTTTGCTGGTATCCAGGTGGAAATCTGTAAGCTAAAAAAATGGAGTGGTAGAGAGATGAGATGGTAAAAGACAGGGAGAAACGGAAAGCAAGGTTTTCATGAGGGGTGGGTGTTTTCAAAAATTCACATGTATCCTTCTCTCATAAGATCAAAACAGGAAAAGGGCAGGAGAAAGTAAAGACATTTTTTCAGCTTCATTCATGCAAGGCTTGTAGTGCATTTAACTGAAATTTAAATGGCAGTTTAAATAGTTAAGTGTTCCCATTTCTAATTAAAATACAGTAAAATAGATTTTCTAACTCAAAGGAAGGGCCCAAAGAGTGGTTTAACCTGATAGGAAACTGGAGCCCTAGGTTCTGTTTAAGGCTCTTTCCACACCTTACTTGTCTCTGGTATCATGCCAGCGTCATCCCAGCAGCGGCTCTGCCAGAATGAGAGCGGGGATATGAATGGTCTCCTCCATGACAGCTGGCTCCCTGCCCAAGGAAGCATAATGGACACCCTTCTGCAGGGCAGTCGGGCATTTTCCCAGGCTGCCCTGGAGCAGGAAGCACCTCCATCGTGCTCTGGGACTTCTGCAGGCGAGGTAAGTGTGGGATGGTAGTCAGATCATGGGTCATTGATGGGGAAAACCCGTCAATGATTTAATCCATGATTGTGCCATCTGGCAACAAGAGAAGGGCTGGGATCATGATGATTTAATGCAGAAGCACTGTCGAGGTCCCGTTCCTCTCCTGTTCCCATGCCGGGATGGGAGACTCCTGCAGAAAGGGCCTAAGGGTAGTTGCCCACTAGCACTAATAGGACCTCTCTTCTCAGCACAAACAAACAGTTCAGGGAGGGAGATTTTTCCCAGGGTTATGAAAGAGAGAGCTACACTCCTCTTGAAGATGGAGCAAGCTTGTTTTCTGCTGTTCCAGAAACTAGGACATGGAGCAATGGATTCAAACTACAGGAAAAGAGATTTCTTCTAAATATCAGGAAAAACTTCTTGACAGTCAGAGCCATTTGACAGTGGAATATGCTGCCTCAAAGTGTGGTAGGGTCACCTTCTTTGGAGGTTTTTAAGCAGAGGCCGGATGGCCATTCGCTGGGGGTGCTTTGAGTGTTTCTTTCTGCATGGCAGGGAGTTGGACTCAATGGCCATTGTGGTCTCTTCCAACTCTGTTTCTATAATTCTACGATTGTCTTCCTCCACGTTCCAAATCCTGCTCAACTTCACTGTGAACCTGCTTTCTACATTTTGGAAACTATGCACATCCAATGCTTTTAAGGTCATACCCTTGCAATAAATTCATAGACTCTCTGAATATTAGATCATTGAGTTAATATTGCAGAGAACTATAACAAGTTGTCTTGGAAGTAAGTAGTAAGAAAAAAAATGCATTACTTGTAATTAATTAATTTTCCTAATAACAAAAATATAACTAGATTGCATAATAACTGTAACTGATTATCAATAACATTATCCCTTTTGTGGTACAACTGTAATTCTTTAAAGTTGCTTTCACAGGGTCACAGATGTGGTCTCACTAAATGGTGGAGGAGGAATACCACATTGTTCAAGTGCTGGCTTGTTCTGTTTCCTCATGCTCTGTTGTAGGTGGATGGGAAAAGAATTTGTTCTATAACAAAAATTAGAGACCTGTAATATTCCAAATTTTTGAAAAGACATAAGTAGGAAGCCATTTTTAAGTTACTTTTAACTTTATAACTAAATCAATAGCTAACTACTTTGTAGAGACTAGGAACAAAGATATAAAGAATATTTGCAAATACTCTTGTCATCATTGAAAAACGGTATTTCAACACATCAAGGCACCATGTTGAAAAATTGTCAACTACCATGAGATAGTTAGCATGGGGGGGGTCATTCATGCAAAACCTTAATAACACATTTGTACATAACATAATAATGTTTTGTGCACCCCCTCCAGGTTTTGTGCAGAAAATGAGGCAATTTGCAAAAAAAAGGAAACTGTTTTCTTATTTCTAAAGAAACATTTATAGGATTGAACTGTGAGGAGAACAGGAGATTTTTTTTATTTTTTTTTTATGTTCTTAACATAAGAACAACAGGATTTCTATGTGTCCTTAAATTGCATTGGTGGTGTTCACAAGTTGTTTGCTTTCCTTGTATCTTCAGCATGTCTTAATTTTTCAGTTTCACTACATGAAAATAGAATGATAAATTTTCTTAACACTAGTAATTAACAGTAGTTAGTTAAAGTAATTAAAGTTCCGTTTGCCACGGAAATGTGTATCTTTAGTGGACTTTGGTATTAATCTTTTTTTAAAAAAGTAATTAGTTACACAGCTATTCATGTACTTCAACTGCCCAACCCCCAGGACCCCCCACAGCTGCTTCCACAGTTTTTGCCTCTTAGCAGGACTCCTTTGCATTTCCTATCCTGGAAAAATTATGGCCTAGTCATGGCTCTGGAAGCCTTATAGTCACAAACACCCAGAGAAGCTGAAGGCATTGGCTGTCTGCTTGCCCATTCTCAACTCACTCCCATCTTTCAAGGTGAGAGACAAAAGGAGCAAGAGAATGGAGAATACAAGGGACTGCACTTTGCCCAGGCTTGGTGTTAATTATTATGTGTCTTCGAGGTTGTAAAACACTCTTGCACTACAAGAGTACTTTGCAACATGAATTATGCCAGCTTCTTCTGCTTCCTCCAAAAAAACCAGAATTGTCATCTCTGAATGGATGGAGGTTGAAATTCAGGATAGCAACTTTCCTTTTTTCTAAGGGTCTGGTTCTCTCAGAGGTAATTTATTGGAAGCCACACACTATCAATGAGTGGAGTCAGAACCAAAAAATAAGAGGGCTCATTTCTCTTTTTCTTCCTGTCCATACTTTTCTTTCTCCTTCTTTCTTTCTCCCTTTCTTCTGTGCTTTCACTGAGTTGCCAGGAGAAGCATACACAACCAGATACTTAAGCTTTCTGTTAGAAGAGGGCTTTAGAAATTAAGCTGATGAAACTGGTTAACATAGAAAGTCTAAGGGTTGTCGTCTCCTGGTGTATAGCAGGTACTGTATTTTGTTTATGAATCTTTGTCCGTATCCTATACTCCAGTCAGCAAGTGTTCTGGGAAGCAGGTGGCTGGAATGCAAGAACTGTTGGGTAGTTAACCCTGTCCGGGTCAGTTACATATTATCTAGGAGGATGAAGGGAGAAGCAAGAGACTGGTCATCAGCCAATCCAGAAGTTGCACAGCAAACAAACAAAGCCAACAAAGAATAAAGCAGAGTCATAAATAGTAGCCAATCCAAGATCCAGGAAACATGAAATGCCAAAGCGTACTACCAGTCACCAACACAGTATACTTGTAAGCAGCAAAGCCATCAGTGAACTGGTGGAGATTTATTGCCAGGTCTCTCAAGGGAGCAGATGTTTAATTAATCAGCATCTCCTACTTAAGAGCTGGTGGGAGCATTGTAACTTCTCTTTCTCCCTCCTTCACTTGGTAAATGGCTGGACCCCATCTTCAGACTCCTCTGCCTCAGCCCCTGGCACCTCTGACTTAGAATGATCACCAACAGCTGCAACTGTAGATTCCTGGCGTTTGTGAGACTCTGTGTCTGAATTTTTCAGATCCAGAGGCTGAGGCCCTTTCAGCACAACAAGCATGTCCCAACATGGGGATGCAAGAGGACAAGGACCACAATGATGCTCTTGCATGCCATTGTTGCAGTCCTGCCCTTCTCCTGTTGCCAGCCAGTGCAATCATGAGGTAAATCATTGATGGAGCTTCTGTCAATGACCCGATCACACAATGTTCCTGTCCTTCCTGGCCATGAGGAAGGGCTAGAAGCACAATGGAAGTGCTTCCTGCCCCTGCGCAGTGTGAGAAAGAGCCCAGCTACACTGCAGAAAGAAGAAGTGTGTCCCTCACACTCCCTTCTGCAGAGAGCCAGTCAGGTGCGGAGAGGAGCACTCCCATTGCACTCCCTTCCTGTTAAAGGCGCTGCTGGGATCACAATTGGAGGATGACAGCAGCAGGTAAGGTGCAGAAATGGTCTCAATTGTGACAGCCCATTGCTAGTATACTTATTGGGCTAACAAACCTTTTGGAGAATCAGATGTATCAGATGTATGTGTTACAGATACTCCGTGCCCAAACCAGACCATCAGCAAAGGTAGGCAGCTCTGTATGGTTAACTATAATTGGACGTGAGGTTAAATGTGTGGAAGATGAATAAAGAGTGTGTTCATTCTTCTCCCTGACCAAATGAGCTAGGCTTATAGTCTGGTAAGTATTCATTTCATTTCATTTCTCTCTTATCTTTTTACTGACATGGGATCCAAGGCAGCTCACATCAATTCTGTGTGTGCATGTGTGTATGTGCCTCCACGTTATGGGTACCCCATGAATTTCATAGGGTTTTCATAGGCAAGGAATACTCAAAGAGTGGTTTGCCGTTGGCCTTCCTCTGATATATAGTCTATAGAACATGGACACAATACAAAGCTTCTGTCCTTTCCTTGTTGTCTCCCACAATTTGAAATAATTAAATGCAAGTTATTTGTTACGTGCAATGAGTTAATTTTCCCAAACATGACGGTATAAATATATTACACTGCAGCTGTAACTTAACAAGGAACAACATCATTGTTTTTGCAAGGTAACTATAACTTTAATACTTACAGAAGGGTGGCCACAATAATGGTGGAGAAGGTTCTGAGTTCAGGTACCGGCTCATGCTGTGCCTTGTACTGCTGCTTCATGCTGTATTGTGGGTGTGGAGAAGATGACCACAAAGTAAATGCAAGAAGAATGTGTTGCACCACAGGCCAGTGGCTCATTACATTCAGAATCTTAAAGTAACTAGAAGTAACTGTTGTAGGCATTTTGAAGAAACAGGAAAGTGAATATTTGTAACTATAATGGAAGCTACTCTGGGCTGGTGATTTTTAAAAAATAATATTCCAAGCTTTATCCACTGATTTTCTTTGTTTCTCAGTCTCCTCTGTTTCTCAATCATTTTTCGCTTCTAACCTCACTGGGTTCTGGCAGCCACCAAAAGCACACCAGCCTCAATGGTTAATGATATTTCATGACTGATATTAGGATTTCAGCTGCATTGCTCTGGTCTTGTTTGCAAGAGCGTTTCAAAGAAGATCATGGACATGCCTGAACTCTTAATATTTCTTGCAATAACACTACCTAAAGTCTGGTAGGCTAGGACTGGGACAGAATAACCGATATTTTGATTTAGCAGCTGATGTGACTGGGATTTAGAGAATGGTCTGATTGATGTCTCGGCTTCACTTACAATAAAATAATTAAGCAAGTTTTAAAAATCCCCTGAAAAGTATATTTTCATTTTAACTAGTCTGTGCTCTCTTCCAGGCACAAAATGAGAGAGAGAGAGAGACAGAAGAAAATGATGATGACAGAACGTTACAAGAATTGAAATGAAGTGTCTTAATAGAAGAAATGAGCTCCTGTAAATTAATGGCAGACAAGCTATGGATATGAAAGTGGGACTGGGAGGATTAAAATAATCAGGAACTAAGAGGAAAAACCAAGAGTTCAGAAAGAGTGTAGAGAATCCCATTAACAATCATTTCTGAGGTAATAGAGAGTGGACAACAATAGGTAAGGAGCAGAGCAAAAGCACAAATGCCAAAGCATGGTGCAATAAAAATGAATAAAACAGCCAGACTTGTGCACCCTTTCTCTTTTTTTGCATTTTATGGAATAAAACAGTCATCAAGAATTATTCAAACCACACCTTCTGAGCCCTGTAGGGCTGCCAGGTCTCAAGGCACCCTGTGGAAGCACAAGGCGTTGTGCTTCTCTGGGTCTCCAGGCAGAAAGACAAATCTCAAGGCAAGTAACACTGTAAGAGACGGAAGTATGATTCTGAGTTGAGTTTAATGTTTAAGAACCTGTCACCCCTTCCCAGAGGGTGTTAGGGTCCTCTGGTTGAGTGTTGATGGATTTGCATGTCTGTTGCTCTGTAACTGAACAAGTGAGCAACCAACACCAGGGAAGGATGGCTGTTGGGGTGGGAAGCAATTCTAAGAACACGATGAGACACCATCATACCTAAAAACCCTCTGGCTGCAAATCCAGCACAAGGGATTTTCAAACTTGGGTTCTCCACCCATTTTGTACTTCAGCTCCCAGAATTTTCTGCCTGAGTGGCAATGAGGACAGATTCTGGAAGCTGGAAGGCCAAAGGTTGAGAACTAGTGACCTAGACCCTGGCCCCCTGCTGTGTAGTCTTTGAAGGCAGAGTCTTGCCTGACAACAGCTATAAAAGCTGAAGATGCCAGTGCCAAGACACTGCCTGGTTGTGAGCCTTGCAAGACCAAGGCCAGAAGTGGACAACAGGTATCCTTCTGGATAACAAGGTTCCACCAGAAAATGTACTGCCAAAATTCTATGGCAACTTGTGTCATCAAATTTCAGCAGCAAGCAACTGAAACTTCTTAAAGCAGGTAGAAAAAATACATTCTTCAAAGGGGGTGTGTTCAGGGTTGTCAGGTCATTCTGCACCAAAAGGCAGGCTCAGGGAAACCTCTATTTCTCCTTGTTTTAATATCTGTTTATTGTTGAAAAACAAGACTCTTACATTTGAAAAATTCCATTGGGAAATACAATAGCCCAGCAAGAATTTTGCACAATTTTCTCCTGCAGTTCAAATATCCTGCAGTGTTGAGAAGAACTATTCTGGGAAGAAAAAACTTTCTTTCTTTCTTTCTTTCTTTCTTTCTTTCTTTCTTTCTTTCTTTCTTTCTTTCTTTCTTTCCTCTCAAAATTTTGGGACAATCAAATACAGGAAGAATATTTGTTTTCTCCTACAGCGTGGAGAAAACTACCACGACCACTCATCCTTGCATGTGGAGACAAAACAAAGATTTACATCTCCGAGGTGGAATTATTTCCAGGGTTAATAGGTGGGACCAGTTTCAGATTATTTAGATTCAAATTAGATTCATTTACTGCTATTTGCATTCCTTTTTCTGTCTTTTTCTCTTTCTTTCTTAGTATTTCTTCTTTGTTAGCACTCCATGCAAATTATCAATGGATTATTTAACATTAGTGAATTGTTTACCATCTCTTACTAGGAGATGTTTATTCTGTTTCATGACTATTTCAGTTTGGTGCTTTAATTGATATTGAATTATCTAGAAATCTTGCGGGTTTTGATTATGTAATTTTATTTAAGGGTGCAGTAAGCCAGTTTGAGCGTGGGTTTACCATAGAAAAATGGCATCCAAATAAATTTGGTGGTAGTAGTGATGAAATAGAATGAATTGCTTCCAAAGCCAACACTTTCCACCCACGTGTGCTGAAGTAGAGTGGGGAGCTTTTCTTGCCTCAGCACTTGAATTCTACTTTGGGAAGGTTCTTAAGGGCTATATTCCAGAAATAAGAGAGGCCAAGAGAGGGAACCAAAACAAAGTGGAGAGTGACAGATGTGATACATACTAATTTGGTTATATTTCAATGGAGCATTCAAAGCAAAATTAAGTTCTTTGTGCAAAAGGTAGACTTTCTCTCTCAAATGAAGGACTTTCTCCTATATATATGTAGGGTTGCCATGTAATATCAGCTGTTGCTGTTGTGAGTCTTCAAGTTGTTTCCAACATATGGCAACTCTAAGGTGAAGTTATCACAGGGGTTTTCTGGGTCTGAATGTTTGTAACATATTCAAGGTCACCTAGTGGGGTTCCATAGCCAAATGGAGAACAGAACCCTGGTCTCCAGGGTCATAGTCCAATGCTCAAACAACTACACCATGCTGGCTCTGACAATATCAGTTACTGAATGAAAATTGAGGAAATCAATGGCGTTCAGTTGGTTTAGATCTTTAAGATCAGTTCAATAGCTTTCTGGATTGGACAGTTGGATTTTTATCTTTAAGCATGTACCTTAATGGTAAGACAAAAATGGTCTGTATCCCCAAAGCTAGTCATTCACTACAGAAAAGCAGAATCCAACATAATGGAGTGGGAAGCAATTTCCCCTTCCTACCATGGGTCCTGGAATACCCAAAACCCTTATGTGGAGGATGGGAAAACACACACACATACAAGCTGGGTTTTAAGTTCACATGCTACAGTTCTATACTTCATAATCCATCATAATGGATTTATTTCTTGTTTTACTTCGGGATGTGCCTCCTTTCTTTTCTGTGTTGTCAGATTTATTCACAGGACCTGAATTGCACAAAGATTTCCACTGTAGTGGCGGAGAGAGAGAGAGAGAGGCCATTTCTGCTTGGTGTCACAGTCCCACAACGAAGACATGATGGCAGGGGTCCATGGGTCATGCTTCGCATGATGTCATCGCAGTCTGGCAGCCATCACGTCTGTTGTGCTCCCTTCCTGGCAAAGGCACTGCTGGGATCATAACAGGATATCAGTGGGACCTGGTCAGGTGAGGAAATGGCCAGGAGAGGGGAAGAATATGTCAAATTTGTATAGACCAAGTCAGAACAACCAAGACAGCTTCACAGTGACACATAGAGGCTATGACAGAGCATGTGACTGAAGCTTTGACTGTTTTCTTAGACAATTAAAACTGCCCTGGGCTGGTACAATGCAGGAATTCCAGGCCAGCTAACATAACAACTTTTCTTAAATAAGGAGGAGTCCACCCTCCCTGTAGGGAGAGGTAAGCTGCTGCTTCAAAACACAGAGAACTGAAGTAACATGAGTAGTCCTCAAACAAACTATACATGAATTACTCAGTTTCATTCTTCTCTGCTAATTAAGAGCACAAGCAAATTCTGATTAGTAAGAACATGGGTGATGAAAGAATGGCAGAATAATTATTTTATAGGCCTAAATGCCCTTTAGATGTCATGAAAAATGATCTCTCTTCATGCTCACTTCAGCAAGAACTTAATAGAGTATTGTGGTTTGGCTCACATATTCTGTGTTAGTGTGGCTGCCAGCAGATCACAAGGTAAAACCATTCTAGGATCATAGCACCTCAGATGAGAAAGGAGTCAGTCATGTATGCATCACCAGGAACATTTTTGCACAGAAAAATTTAGTATGTGTGGACTATAAATCAGCAGGCAGACTGTCTTATGTTTTTACTTTTTATAGCACATAGATGTTTAGGCATAATAATAGCAACAGAAGTAGTAATAATCATTTTAATTTATGTCAGGTAGTAAGCTAGACTAGAGCCCCTTTTCCTGATATTCACAGCATAGTCCCCTGCTTATCTACTCCTCATGGGACTGTGTAAGATTATGACTTCTTATCAGTTGTTATAAGGAGGAAGTACCTAGTGAGTATTTGATGTAAGTAATCACCCACTCGCTTTCTGAAATGATGCACTCCAGAAAAAGTTTTGTCCAAGAACTGAAAATATATCCATTTAGAGCATGATGTATATATGCACCAAGTAGTTTGCTCCATCTGGGAATAAACAAAACCTGCAGAAATAAAGTTGGATGTGTGTTACAAGTTGGATGTGTGTTACAGACTGGCATTTTAGTCAGAGAAAGATTTAATTTCAGTTCAAGAGGTTTTCTGTTTATCACATACTATATCAACACCATACCATAATATTTACATTTAGACATTTTGTATTGGCAATACATGCCATGAATGGAGAAAGGCCAGTGAAATAAATTGAGAAAATGTGGCACATGTGACATAAAGTTAGGAGAATTGCTAGATCTCTCATACAAACTCCATGGCAGAGCAATTCTGTTCCCCTTAGTTCTGTTATGCCCAACTCTCATGAATGATGAATAGGCCAAAACCAAGCAGCAACAATAACAAAGCACAAGAACAATTGTGCTGCCCAGTCACTTTGACACCACACACCATGACACACTTCAGAAGGCAGTGAGGTAAGTTTAGGAAATCAAGACAATTGCATTGAGGCTGAGAGCATTACAGTAAAGGGGGAAATGACACCCTGGCCTTCAATTAATGCTAAAAAGGCAAGCAACTCTAGCCTATTTGCTAACCATTAATAGCACATAAAAACTGTGCAATTAGGGCCCCTGGGAGTAAGCGTGGCTCAAAGACCTTACATCCAGCAACATACTGAGTCAGAATGGAAATCAGATCAAAAAGTATGCCGGTACTAGCACTTTAACCTAACTGTTGACAGATGGAGAATGGAAGCAACATAAATGCTCTCTTTTTGTGTCAGCACTATAAAAATGTCTGACTAGTCCATGAAAGATGGAGATGAAAGCTCAGGCAGCCATTAGAAGCAGCGCCTTACCTTGAGCAATAACTCATTCCCATGGTATTATGAAAATGGTTTTATCGCAGTGGATTACTTTTTTCCCTCTCTGCAAAAATTACTGCTTATCAGCAGTGCAGAAATAAAGCAAGCAACTCCCCGTCTTTTTTTCCCCTCTTCTCTGCCCCCATCCCCACCCACCACTTTTTTTTTTTTTCAACTCTCTCTTTTTCTTTCTCTGGCACAATCTCTTCCCAATGGTCAGAAATTTAATAAAATGTAACATTTCATTTAACTGGTTTGCATGCTCCTTTGAAGCTGATGCCATTATCTACCGGATGACACTTTTCAATGACCTGCTAATAAGGAGCTGCTTTTTGACTGCCTTTCGCATTTATATATCTGTGTATTAATGCTTCGAGATCATGTTCTGACTGAAATTCAAGGCAGTCTTTTGTTGAAAATGTACAAAAAAGAGGTGACCAAATGATAAAGAAATCACTGAAAAACAGCAATATTTTTATGAACTATCACAAAGCATATGAAATGCATCATGATGAACTATCATTTCATCATTTCACTATCATTTCATCTTGTAGCTCTTGAGAAGCTGCAAAAAATCTCTCAAAAGAACTACATGCTATGGATACAGTGAAAAGGGCTTGACAATGAGAGAGAAAGGTTTCTGTTTGCTATTCCACTCTTCTCCCTTTATTACAAATTACAGACGGACACATTTGCCCAGTTCAAAAGTGGTTCAGCTGAAACAGGTGAATCTACTAGAGTCTACCTGCTGAACATTCAGTGTGTTTTGAATCTGATAGAACCAAGTGTGGTGTAATGATCTGAGTATTAGACTAGGACTTTGGGACACTAGGGTTGAAATCCCCACTCAGACACTTAAACCCATTGACTTTGAGCAAATCACACTCTCTCACCTTCAAAGGACAGTATTGGCAAGCATTCTCTGAATAAGTCTTGCCAAGAAAACCCCATGATAGGAGCATCTTAAATTGGAAACAGTGTGAAGGTATAAAACACCCATTTGAATCTGATGAGTTCCAAACTGGCAGAACCATGAGATCTCTTGGCTTTCCTGCTGGTGTTACTGGGACCACAATGGAGTCCCTGAATTGGCTGAAAGAGGACTCCTAGATGAAGAAACCCCTTTCTTGAAGATCTTACATTTTATTTGTAAAAATGGCTGAATGATGCTATAATGATGATAGGAAAAACTTTGGAATGGTATTCCAGAGTTTGATTAAAACTTAGGCTATCATCCTGAGAGTGATGTTCTTGAGCGGGAATGGGGCTATTTTCTCCCTTATGCTCCATCCCAAAACCCCCTCCTGTGAAACTGGAGGGGGTGCTGCTCCTTCATATTCTGACCATAAGTTCTGACCAGGAAGATATGCCTTCCTGAGCTTCTTGGGGAAGGAAAAGAAGAGTGCACTCCATCCATGAATCCACTCTTCTTCCTGTTGCCCCCTTGGTAAACCCTGTCCCGGGGTCAACAACTTTGATATAAAATTAATTTAACCTACCAGAGAGGTCACCCGGATGCGCACGTAGGCAATAACGGCCATACGATCGAACGAACCAGGTCAGGCCAGTAAACTCCCCAGTCATGTAGCCACAGGAGACCTCATGTTGTGATAACCCACGGTGGACAAAAGGTCATCAACCTTTAAGGAGCCAACTTGAAGGGAATAAGAGTGTTCCCATAAAGCTGGGCACTGGAAGCAATAAAATCTTATCAAATCTATCTCCAGAAACTCACACCACAGCCTCAAAGTGGCGGAAGAGCCTGTTACTTGGATGACACCTTGTTATCTTCCAATATCAAAGAAAGTGCCAGGTGTGGAGTTGTTTTCCTTTGCTGTCCCCTTTTGTCCTTCCTAGGAGAAGATTTGCCTTCAAAGTAAATTTTTCCTACAATAGTCCCTGTTTTTGGACTAGAAAAAGAGAGAGAAGGATGCCTCCCGGTCATACCAACTGAACGGTCTCCCCTCCCAATAGCTGTGTGATCTCTTCAATGTCCCTTCACTGGGCTCCTGTTTGATCGCTGCTTACTGGACCAAGGACTTCAGGAAAAAATACAGTATCACCCAAGCTACGAATCCATCAACAATCCCTCTATCTTATTTCCACTCTTTATTTCTTTTAGCCCTTGGATGTGTGGGTGAGTGTTTGCGTTTATGAGAGCCAGTACTGTTCAATAAAGTCATTCATTGGACCTTTTTGTGTGATTTCTGACTGAGCCTGACCCCCTAAAAATTGGGTAAAAGATCTCGCTAGGTTACCCTGCCTCTCACATTGTTTTTGCTTGTGCTCCGTTGAGCTTACTTTCCTCATCATTTGGATCATATTGAGGTGTCCCTTTGGGACCCCCAGACTTTCAGGGTAACATCTCCTCCCAGCTGACTACAGCTCATCCTTCATGGTCTGAATTGCCTCCCCTTTCTCTCCCTTTCTGAAAAGTAAGAAGAAGAAGCCTCTCCCAGGGCTTGATAGCTGCTAGGGGAGGGGAAGACATGGAAATACATGGGCAGAACCATGGTTCAACGTAGAATCCTGGCCACTGAATGTGATCCAGTGTGTGAGTTCAGAGATCTTACTCACAAATAAATTCAAATATTACAAAGAGACATAGGAAAGGAAATTGAATCTGGATAAATGCCCCCCAAATTCAATTGGGATAAATACATTTCACCCTCCTCTTTTGCTAGGGTTAGGGGCACAGGACTCCCTACAAAAGTGGAAAAACACAAATATCAAAATTTCTGCATGTGTCTGTGGGATGGGGGCTGAGGCATGGTGGGAACCTAGAGTCCAAGCCAAGACCATTTCTGCACTACACTCTTATAGCGCTATTATTCCACTTTCAACATCCTATGGAATCCTGGGGTTTGCAGTTTAGGGAGGGGCCAAGTCAGGAAAAGGAGAAGGAAAGAGGGTGGATCGGCATGGTGACCCTATACTTCCTCTTTCTTGCCCATCTCTTTCTGGGGGGGCATCAGGAGAGGGTTTGTGGTGCTGAGAAATCGGGCTGTGAGCTGTCATTAGCTGGCTAGGCAGTGCCTGGTAGGGGAGGAAGAGGAACAGAGGCAAGTTTTTAGAGGGCTGCATGGCTTGATCAGAACCACTGAGAAGGAATGTTCTCTTGGAAAAGAAGCACTTGAGGTGGGGGACCGGGGTTGGAAAAACTCACAAATAATCAAATCTGTGAAAGTGAAACCTGCAAATGTGGAGAGCGAGCTCTGTAACAAAATCTCGTATTGATGAAACTGTTGTGGCTTTTTAAAACAAACATCTCCAACAGTGTAACATAATCAGAAAAGCAGGGAAGACTTTGGACACAGGTCTTCCCTTGTCAAATCCATTTCTATCCATTGTATTAATTTTTTCTTCATTTAAAGCAAAACTTTAACATTTTAAACATTTTATTTAACATTTAAAACACAACTTTAGCATACTATAAGGGTTTAAGTGATGGTGATACTTTCCAAAGAAACAGAAGAGTGTTTGTTCTCTACTGTCACAGCTGTTTTGTAACTGTGACAGTTCACTGGGTGTGTATATGGGAGGCTTACAAAGTAAGGTCTATAGCTTTAAGCAAAACATATCTTTTGGACTGTGAGCTTCCATATATATATATGAACACAGACACACACACACATCTCAGTCATATAAACAGAGAGCACTAGATGTGACATTGAGCCTTTCTTTCTCATGGCTGCCAAGATACATATTTTGATCTTTTCTGAACAAATTTCTTCTTTGTTGTCCGAATGATGTTCCAAGCATTACAACCACAAAACTATCAATCAAATGGAGTGTGAAATGCTTTGTGGGGGAAAATAGAATAGCCCTAGCTATTCTGTCAATAGCATTCTAAACCAGGCCCATTTTGCCCATAAAGAACTCTGAAACATAGCAGCAAAAGAAAATATCCATCACCTAGGCTAAAGCAGAGTGCATTTTCACTGGGCCCATTTAAAGGGAGTTTGATCATCTGTCAGCACAGGGTTATAAGAAGGATTTTGGAATAACCCTGTCAGAAGACTAGCACAATAGTGATAAGAGAGAGCTGGAAAAGCGCCCACTCATCTTGACTCTGCTGGAGATGGATCTTGTGGGGACAGTCGACCTCAAGTCACAGACTGAAAACCATTCTACTGAAGAGGCAATATTGGAGTACATAGAGTAGAACTTACTTGCCTCTTCATACTGAGATGTCACAAAGACATTCTGCATCTTTTTGGCATTCTCCACATCACTGATTAGCAGTGGGAAGAGATACATGGAATGCTGATTTATTATAATATGAACAAGTCCTAATAGGTATCATCATTGGGAATGAGAATTAAGCATATGATGCTTTTTTCAGTGGCAGCTGCTCAGGCATGTACCCAAAGATTTTGCTGTTGGATGATAAAGACAAGTTGGTGCTCCTTCTTCATGTGGAAGCATGTTGAACTGGCAGTCACTTACTCCCATTAGCCCCCACCATACCTGAGGCAACAGATGAGCAATGTGTTAAGGGCTCCTTGACATGTCACATGGCATGCACAGAGAACAGGCCAGGGAGCTGCTGAGAGTGTCACATATCATTTGACATTTGAGGAGTGTCTTCTCATTCTGCCTAATAGCAGGGCTGATCCTGCAGGTTGCATTTGTTCCAGAAGGATCTGACCATTTGTGATAGGAGCGATCTCCACTGATGCTGGAACAGTGGGGTAAGGGTAGCTTAAGCACCCCTCCAAGACAAGGCTGGTGTGCTACCCCCCCCCAAATTGGACCACCATACTTGGTCCTTCTTAGGAAAATCAGTGAGAAATGTACTGAACAATCAAGTGTACGCATACAAAACTGAGAGATTTATTGTAGCTGAGCCTTCCCATGAATAACATAGGCTGCATTCCATCTGTCCTGTGTGCACTTACTTGGGAGCAAGTTATAGTAAACACATTGAGGAGACTTCTAAGTACAGTGTGCTTGTAAGACATTTCACATTTCAGGATGAATGAATGAATGAACGAATGAATGGGAAAAGTAATTTACCCTCCCCGATTGTGCCCTACACCTGATTCTCTACACCTCAATCTTGGTAAATATACACTCTCTATCTCTATCTCTATCTCTTTTTTCCCCCATTTTCTTTTGATAGTACAGTCAGCCTTTCACATTTGCAGGTTTCACTTTATTTGATTATTTGAGAGTTTATCCAACCCTTCCTTCACACTACTTCAGGTGCTTCTTTTCTGAGGGAATCTTCCTTCTTGGCAGCTCTGATCAGGTTGCACAGCTCTTTAAAAAACCATCTCTGGTCCTCCTCCTCCTCCTCCTCCTCCGCCACCCCCAGCAGCAGCACTTGCTGCTGCTGCTTGGCTAGCGAATGATGGCTCACAGCCCAATTTCTCAGCACTACAAAACTTCTCCCAATGCCCACCCAAAGAAAGAGATGGGTGAGAGAGCGGAAATATAGCACCACCATGCCAACCCTCTTCCCTGTCCTTTCTCTGGCCCAATTTGGATGGTGGGTGCCTGCTCTCCCCACCATGCCACAGCCCCCTTCCCACAGATACACACAGACATTTTGCTATTTATGGTTTCTCCACTTTTGTGGTGTCCTGCACCCCTAACCCTAGCAAATGTAGAGGGCCAACAGTAGTAAGTAGTAAGCCTCTATCTTATATATCTCCACAGATACAGCTTTTTAAACTAGAAAGGTAGTTGTGGCAGAAGACCTTATAGGCACTTTTGGTTTCATTTAAGAGGTTCTTACACATTTTCCCCTTTGCTTCATATTCCTCTTTCTTAATTACTCAGTTTTGTAATGTTTCATTATCATTTTCTCATTGTTTTCATATGTTGTATGGTTTCCTTCTTCATCCGGTGTTGTTGCTGTTATTTAAATGCAATGTGTTCTGTGTTTTCATGTACTGGCAAGTGGACAAAATTAATAACAACCTGCCTCCCAATGATAAGCCTCTCCCTCCAAAAAACAGTTCCAGGGTACCTATCAGTAACTGACACAGTATCAATCAGCTGCCCACCCCTGCTCAGTTACCTGACACACTGGAGCACCTGCTGTCTATTTGACTTGACCATTCCACAGTAAGATTCAAACGGTTCATAACCACGAGCTAGTCACTCAGTTTATCTAGACTTCTGGAAGTTCTTTAACATTTTGACCTTGACATTCTGTATAATATGTAAATAGATTTCCTGAAGAATTCTGTGATTTACATATGCCTGGGCAGTCTGTGGAAAATAATTTAACTTAAAATGACCGGGATGGAAAGATAATAGAGTGCATTTCTGTGTAACCTCTCTCTAGGTGCCTGCTGCTGTCCTGCTGATGTCCATATTTAGAAAGAAGAGGTGGAAAATAGGCTTCTAAAGAAGCAATACATTTTTCCAGTCGTTCAGTATGTACTTAAAGAGTATTCCTGTGGGCTAGTAGATCAGCTACTTCATTGCAAGCCAAGGGCTTACACTGGCCTCCAGAGGATCTCCAGATGTTTGGGACTTGGGCCAAAATGTCTACAGAGTCAAAGGCACCCCACCTCTGTCACAAGTAATTGTGAAGCGTCCTGTTTGGCAAAATGGATGGATTTTGTAAGATACATATGAGTTTTATTCAAATAGAACTTTGATATGGGAGTAACCCATCTTCTAGTAACAAGAACAACAGCTTTAATTTTCGGCAGAAAATAATAGTATGAGTTGTAACATAAATTTGGCTATTTGGGCTCACACAGTAATTTTCTTGCAGAAGTCTTTCAACTGTACTTGTCTAATTTTCATAACAGCCTTTTTACGAGCTGTTGTGTCAAAGACTTACTTAAGGACAATACAGTTCCATGATAGCTCAGTTATTATGGCTTCAAATAATAATATGTAAATAATAGTTAAATGGGTTCTTTTCAGAAGCATTGCCATCAATCAAATAAAATCATATTTCACTTTCATTCTAACTTGGAGATATAAGTCAACTTGTCCTATATTTTTAAACAATTAAGAACATTTCTTTGCATTAAAAAAAGTTTGAAGTTTCAATCAATAAGAAATTTGCTATTTAAAAGGTAAATGAAGATGATAGTACATTTCTGAATTAATATAGTAACAAAACAAAATACTTTACAACCACAGCCCAGGTCCAAGAGATCAAGCAAATGAAGTCTTCTGTGGAAGGAGTTCAGAAATGCATCTGTTTTTTCACATTTTTTTTTTATTTAAAATATGTTATTTTTGGATATTTAACAAATGTTCAAAAAAAAGCTACCTCAGGAAGATGTGGGTCTTGTTGTTGGATATACTTTTATCTCACTCCTTATCCCAGGACCTCCAAGTTGTATACGTGTCTTCCCTAATGCACCAACCTGTCCCTATAGCAGCACTGTGCTGGGCAAGGACTGGGCAACTTCCTGGGACTGGGGAGGGGTACGCTGGCTACTCTTGGGACCTTTGAGAGACACCCCCACCCACCCCTTCCTCCCAACATTTCTAAATTTCTGTTTGATATTTAAACTCTCTATTTTTAAAAAAGACCTTCCCTGCCTCCTGGTCATCCTGGAGATAATTTCACTATGTTTTTTGGTCTCCCTGAACTATTTTAATCCCAAGAAAGGTCTTTTACACAGAGTTAAAACAGAAGTCACCTTCCCAGTAGATTAAAAATAGGGATGGGACGAATCCAGAGTTTTCCGAATCAAGATCTGAATCCCTGGAAGGTTCTGGGAATTCACGAATCTCACGAATCTCAAATCTTTTGAATCCTTTTTTAAAAAGGGGTTTGAAAAGCAAGGGAAAGAGGGATAATCTTGGCAAAAGCCTGGGCAAAGGCAAACCTCCCTCTAAAGAAATCTGGCCAGGACGACTGTCATAGTTTCGCCTCAGGATCTCCCCAGATTGAAAATGACCTGAAGGCCCTTTCTACACAGGCAGGAAAATGTGGATTAATCCCACATTTTCCTGTCTGTGTAAGCAGGACCACATATTACAGTACAGAGATAATCCAGGTCAAAACTGGCTTTTCTTTGCATATCTCCTTCTGGCATCCTGGGGTTTGTAGTTTGATGATGCACCAAAACACTTTGGCAGAGAAGGCTGTGACACCTTGTAAAACTCTAAAGCCCAGAATTGTGTCTGAAAGAGCTTTGCAAGGGAGCTAGGCAAAGAAAAGTTCAGCTGTCCTTGAAATCTCAAGAAGACTGTACCTTCCAGTCAAGTCTCAAGTCCTGCAACAAGGAAGGCACTTAAAATACACAAACAAACAAACAAATAGCCTCTAGCCCAATCTCAGTTCTGCACCCTGCAGTCTCAAGAGTCAAATCTCAAGTCCTGCAATAAGGAAAGCACTTAAACACACACACACACACATATACACAAACGAGCCTCTAGTCCAGTCAATTCTCTATCCTCAAGTCCTGGAAGGGACACTCAAGTAAAATCTCTAGGCCTGTCTCAACAATTCCCAATCCCTACCCTCCAGTCTCAAATCAAAAAATAATACAGATTAATGCATGCTCAATAAACGATTCTGGAGGCAGCTACTGTTCATCTTGTTTGTTGTAGGCAACACACACTCCTCCTATAGAATCAGCTAGAGTAGAATCCCATTCTTTCCCAGCTCAAGTTTTTTGGCATTCATTGTTTACCAGAGACATGCTGCTGCAACACAAGACCAAACGTCTGTGCTTCTCCAGCTCTCCTTTGCAAGCTTTCCAATGGCAATGCTGCTTATAAACTTGCAGCTAGACAGAGGAGAAAGAGGAAAAGGGGTTGAGAAGCATAAAAAGACTTTCTCAAAGGGAGCTTCAAAACGGGTTAACTGAAGTATTCATGTATTCAAAACACAGAAACTAAGACAGGAAGTGGCATCATGACAATCTTAGTCCCAGAATTGACCAAAGAAAGCTGGTGAAGGGGAAAGTATGGCTGGCATGGCTTGCATGGAACCCCTGAACCTCTTTTTGCAGTCTTTGGAACCCCCTGGGACATTCCCACAAGCTCCTAGACCTCTACACAAACTCAGTTTTGATCCTCTGTCCCTCACCTCCCAAGCCTTATCCCAAAATTACCTTGCAGAGGGAGGCAGCAGCAGGGAGAGGAAGCACTAGGGGCACAGGCAACAGGAGGGAGAAATGGCAGCCTCCAGGGCGTGCGAAACTTTATGCCCAATCACTCATGCCCATGTTGGGTGGGGAAACACATGAGGAGTGGGATCCCATCCTAGTCCTAAGTTTTCAGGTGTCTTGGTCTCCTAAGTTTTCAGACATCCTGGTATCCCAGGTTTTCAGGCATCCCGGTCTCCAACAAACTGTTTGAGTAACAGATTCAAAAGATTCCATTTGCCTATTTTGGCACAGGGATTCGGATTTCCGAATCTCAAATCCCTGCCAATGATTCAAGGATTCGAGGATTCAGTTGGCCCATACCTAATTTAAAAAAATCCTGGACATAAAACTGTCCCAAGGGACCAAGAACATGGCAGAAGGTTACACAGGAACAAATTGTCAAATATCTTATGGTTGGGAGAAATAATGTTGCTTACACTTACACAAGCATTGTGGCTAAGATTGTAGTCTCCAGTATATATACTTAAGAACTAAGTCATGTTGAACTACAGAAAAGAAATGAGTGGGCTGTACAGATCTAAACCCTTTATATTATTGCTGCTATTTATATGGCCCAGTGGAGATGCCAAAAAGAAAAGAAAATTATACACTAGCCCTTGACCCTATAAAATGAAAGGATCCCCTAAACAAGTGGAAGCTGAAAATTAATAATCCACCCTCCCCAGAAGGCTATAACTGTCATTAATTAGTCAGATCCAATTAGTATGTCTGACTAAATCAGCTATTCTGGTGCTACTTGTTCTATCATGTTCCCAGTTAAAAGTGAGTTCCCAAAGTATATGGGAGTAAGAGCTTGAACTGTCATCAATTAAATGACAAGAGTCACAGTAGACACAGCTCACTGACTGGAGGAACAAGAGTACGTACCATCACCTCATCCAATCATAGTGCAAAAAAGAAACGGGTCTTGGGAGGACTTGGGTCTATGCCCTGGCAAACATTACCATCTCCTTGGGATTTTCCATCTCACATTTCACCAGCTCTGCTCCTAAATCATATCCGTAAATGTATGGATGTATTGTAAGGAATATTCAGCAAGCACCGTAAAGCCATTTAACCTGCAGTAGGGTCTACTTAATGCACACACAAGGCTAGTGATCATCAGGACTCATTGGAAAACAGCCCAGGCAATTGTATCCAATCAGAAGTGAAGCATCAGTGCCACAATTTAACATTAGTAATGATCTTATAATTGGCCCTTACTAGTTTTGTGAATAAAACACCCACATACCTCTGCACTGCCCTGAGTACCCTATAGAAATTAGATTCTATCTTCATCAAGAGAAAAGGAGCACCAACTTGGTCAAGAGTGTGTGTGTATTTCTTATGGTGCTCTCTGTCTTTCTCTCTCTTTCTCTCTGGTTTCTCATTCCTTTTACCCCCCCCCCTTTCTTAGGGAAGGAGTTTAAATGTCCTAGGTTGAGAGCCTTTGTCATTTTGCAGCAGCTAATCAGATTTTCAATCGGTTCAGGAGAAACTGGCCATTCAAAATTATATCAGTGCTGACCTGCAAAATGCCTAATGTGTACCAATTTAAAAGACTGAAGCTGAGAGGGATTATTTAATATTTGTGCTAAGGACTATTGAATAGGATTGCAATTTGTAATATTTTGCACTTTTCAAACCCAGTTCACAACTTCCAAATACCACATTCACACACAGAGTGCTTTTTCACATCACTAAAAAATGTTGAAGTGGGACATGCTAAGCAATACCTCTTTCTGTACTTCCCTGGTAAAGTCCAAATGGGAAATGTGTGTGCATCATTATCTGTCCATGTGAGCCATCCCAAGACATTCTGCTGCTTGAGGCAGAAAAGCAGGTGCCCCATGCATTCTCCCACATCATACCATGATCAGGGTGCAAAGTACACAAGGCTGGCTGAGTTATTTTGGCACCTGAGGCAGAAAAATCCCACCTGTGCCTGTCCTCCAGAATTCTTTGGCAGTATTTAACAGTAAAAATATTTGAAACTAACATTTGCTTTTCTCATATGATGTTTGTTGTTTGCTTGCTTGCTTGCTTGCTTGCTTTTGGCACTGTCTCACTGTCTTTGCCCTTTGCAAAGTGTCTATAATCTTCTGAATGACAGATCCCTGGAAAATTTTAGTACTCTTGCAATCATTTCTGTGAGGAACTATCATGAGAAAATCAGTGCAGTGAGTTGTGTTTGCAAGAGATCGACAAGGAGTTTAGTAACTGGCCTTCTCATCCAGTGGCGTATCTAGGGTCAACAGCACCTAGGGCAAGCATGGAAGTTGCACCCCTAGGTGCTGCTTCTCCCGCTGCCACCACCCCAGGCCAAGGAAGACCCTGACGGAGGTGGAGGATGTGGCGGCAGGCCAGGCCTTGGGAGGGCTGCACTGCCTCCACACCAAGCCAGGAATGACCCTGTGAGGGGGCAGCAGTGGGTCAGGCCTGAGAAAGAGGGCTGCTGCTGCTGCTGCTGCTGCTGCTGCTGCTGCTGCTGCTGCTGCTGCCATCACCTCCACACCAGGTCAGGAACAAGCGTGGGGGGGGGTGGCGGCAACAGGGCAAGCCCAGGTGGAAGGATGGAGAGTTTGGCTTTTTCACACCCCTCTGGCTTTGGCATCCAGGGCACGCACTCTAGGTGCCCCACCTTAGATACACCTCCATTCTCATCTGCATGTATATGTAACTTGTTTTCCAGGAGTTTAGTAATTGGCCTACTCATCCATCATATGGATTTCATATAACATAGCCACATGGATATATAACTTGTTTCAAGCCCACATTTAACATTCCCATGGCTTTGTTATACTCTGCTTGAGTTGTGTGTACCCTGTAAGGAGGCATTAAGCAAAACAGCAAACAGAGATATAGCTAGTATGAGATCAGACACTGATGAGAATGTCTCCTTTTGAGACCAGAAGTCTTCCTTCTCCCTCTTTCTCAGGTGTGAAAAAAGGGCTGGGGAACTAATGTCATCTTATAAACATTTTTATTAGTAGTAATGAATTTTAAATATGTATTGTCTGTTTTTAGATATTTGTATTATTTTTTCTTTTAAGATGCTATCCATTTTAACTACTGTTTTAATTGATGTTCTGCTTTTAACTCTTATATAAGAAATAAATTAGTATTAGTATTAGTATTAGTATTAGTATTAGTATTAGTATCACCTCAAAGCTTCTAGAAAGCCAGCCACACTAGAATCTATACACCACACCTGTGGGAGATCTTCTTTGTCCTGGATTTGAGAAGAGGAAATGCCACCACCTTACTCCGGAACTTAAAGATCCATCTAGACCTAAAAGAACAACATAACATCTAGTATTGGGGATATGGGGATCATCTGCCCTTGAGATCACCAGCATTCAGCCAAAGGGACATTGAGAATATTTTCTTTATCTGTTTCTGTTTTTACATTCCTTTTCATCTATTTCACATCAATAATGTTATGATTCATATTCTCAATCACTTCGTTTTACTTTTGTGTATCTTTTGAACCTAACTGGAGCAGGACCTGAGTGGACCAGACAGACACTACAAGCCAAAATGAGTGCATGTTGTAGAAGGACTAATGTCAGAACAGCATCAGCAACCCAAAACTCCCAAAGCTGTTTGTGTTCCAAACAAAGTCGCCCAAAACATGTTGCTGTCTGAAGCAAAGTGGAAGATGCTACTCCTTCCCATTCCTCATAAGAAGCTGACTGTACTGGCAGCTGAATCTTTCTTCGCCATGAAAAATGGGGCAGCAGAACTGACTTTCTCTGCTGCTTTCAGACCTAACGTAGCAAGTAAAATCAGAGGGCACAGGACAAGCTGTGTAGTGTACACAGCTCTGTCCTCCAGCAAATGGGGATGGCTGGAGAGTTTATCAGAACAGCTTGAAAGACGAAATCGCTGTGAGACCTCCAACATCTGTCAGTAAAGGCAGTAACCTCACTCTGCCTAACAATAGAGAGGCCTGTTTCAGAGCAGCTCCTGTTTTTTCTAACCCTCTGCAGTTCTTCCAAACAAGCTCTATTTGGTGGAAGGGTGTAATTTGCATTCCATGCACACTAGAGATGAACTGACTAACAAAGCTCATTAAGCAGGTATCATTAGCTGTCAAGTTGTACAAAAGCCAGAAGAGAGACTCACCTCCTCACTTAGCTTGACAGAATAGCTTAACAACCAGGAGTTAACAGACTGGCTTCTCCTATTATTCCTTTGCTTTAAGGCAGACCAGGAGCAACCAGTTGTTTTTGCTCTGTTATCACAGCATACCAATCTACCATCCCAAGACATTTTAATGCCTAGTGCCCCACTTCCACCCCCAGCCCCAGCCCCCAAGTCAGTATGAAGAGTGTCCAAAGCCAGCCAACTTACTTTGGCATAAGAAGCAAACAATCCTGTAAGTGTTTCTTTACATTTCTGGCAGTCAAAATGCATAAAAAAAACCCCGTAACTAATATCCTGCCCCTTCGTGGCACCTAAAATCTCCTGCCTGAAGCATCCTCTCATTCTGGCAGGGTTAGTCTTGAATCTGCTGCCAAAATACAGAGAGCCCTCTAGAGCTTGTGCTGGAAATCCTGCCACCTCTTTGCCCCAGTGCCATGTTCAGACCCAGTCAGCTAGATTGCTTCCTTTGTTAGGTGCATATTGTAATTACATGAAGCACGCTGACCTTTCTGCAGTGGGAAAATAAGCCTATAAATATTGCACATGGACCAAGAAGACTAGAATGAAGCAATTAGGGAAAACAGTGCACCTCACATATGTTCTCGTGTGGCAAGGCAAGGACTTATTAGCATAATAACAGTGTGTTCAGCTAGCACCAGCGTTAAAAGAAAAGGAAATGTGTTAACACAGGCTAGCCAGCCAGACAACAGTTGGCTTTGGTAATTAGTGAAAAAACAGCCACTTTCTGAGCTCTGTTTTGGGCAGTCTGAGGGATTCCAGGCTCTGGGCCAGTGTTTCCGGAATGTCTGCAAGCAGCAGGTGAATGCTAATATGCAAAGGGGACTGCTAATAACACAAAGTCAAACATCTCGCTTGCAAGAGGAAGCATTGCTTTAAGAGAGATGTCCCTTGTCTAGTAAATTGCCTAGGAGCATGGCTCAGTGCAGTGATGCCAGCGCTACCTTTTTCCGTGGTGTCACAAATCTCACAGCTGCCACTTTCCTAGAGCCTTAAAAATGATCTTACCAACCATGGGGGTATTGGATTTTTACCTTTGTTAAAATCACAGCATTTTTATTCCCCCTACCCAACACACACACTCATTCCCATACATTCGTGTACTGGGTTGTACCAAGAATGCTACTGGAGTTAAGATAAGCTTGAAAGAATTTAGCAGTTAATTCAAGCCAGCAACTGTGCCTCACCTGGTAGCACCCACTCCAAGCAACTTGAAAAGGGATATAATTAAGATAAGGGGGGACCTTAAATAAAGATTAGCCATTTAGAGAGAGACTAAAACTTAATTAAGATTATAGGTTAGAAAATAAAAACAAAACAAAGAGGAATGTATCCTAGATAGCTTTTGAAGACTTTTTAAAAAATGAAAATGTGATCTGAATTAAAGCAACTCTTTAAGAAAAAAATCACAATATCTAGATTAGAGAATATCTGGACTGTAGCCTGGTGACTCTGACAACAGAAAAATCTGAAATGACCTCTGTAGGAATGTCAAACATTAGCAGAAATTGATTGCAGGTTTCTCCAGGTATATCCAAGTTCAGCATTAAGGAACAGCAAAGCATGTAAATTATGAGTCTGATAACATAGTACATTAAATGTCTTGCACATTGTAGGAGTTCACAGGACTTAGGCTCAAAATGACAGTGTACAAATTATCTCTTACGCCCTGCGCTGCAGTTGGATAAAACCATTCATTTAAAACAGTCAATAAAAACAAATACAAGTTGGTTAAATGCATGCATATATTGAACAAGTGACCCATGGACTGGCACTGAGTTTGTTTAATTGAAGGTCCCACTAACTTTAATGGTGCTTACTCTCAAGTAAGCCCTGATAGAACTGCAGCCTTACATTGCAAATCATACTAAGGTGGTGGAAAGCAAAGTTAAGCCAAGAGGATCAAGAGTCTTGCAGGAAATTGTACTAGGTTCCTGTCTTGTGATAACTCAAAGCCCAGTGATGTAGACTTGGACTGACTGACTCGGACTCAGGTCAGACTTAAGTCACTTCAATGACTTGACTTAGCAATGCACTGACTTGACTCGACTTGAGATTTGTATAGTTTTAATGCCTGACTTGCTGCTCATGGGTCAGTAACAAAACACATTCATCCAGAAACCTTACAACAATGCTTCCATCTATTTTTGCCTACTGGTCATGTGATGATCAGTCTCAAGCCCAAAGTGTGGGCACATTTCTCAGAGGGGAACAGCAAATGGGTTAGGCAATGGGCTTGAGGCAGGCTTGAGGAACCTTCTAAAACTTTTCCTAAGAGCAGAAGACAAGACGCAGCCCTAGAGAGCAGGTTGCATTTCTCAGAAGGGAACAGCAAGTGTGTTTGAGGAGCGGGCTTGAGGAGGAAGGATCCTTCCTTCTAAGATTTTTGAAGCTCCAGTAACGGGGAGTAAGAAGGATCCTATTTCCCACTTCTGAAAAATCTTCCAGCTTCAGAAATGGGAAGTAAGAAGGATCCTGTTCCCCACTTCCAAAGCTGCAGATTTTTTTATGCCCATTGGCACAAAAGCCTCTAGCTTCAGGAAGTTGGGGTAAGAAGGATCCTATTCCCCACTTCTGAAGCTGAAGATGCCAAAATTGCAAATGTGGAGGGCTGACTGTACTTAAATTGTTAAAAGTGACTTTATTTGACACTGAAATTCTGGAATATAGCTTGTGGTATAAAGTTGGCTCCCAAACTTGAGATTTGACTTGAGATTGACTTGAAAGTATCTTTAAGGATATGAGACTTGACTTGAGACTTGAAGGTAGAGACTTGAGACTTGGCATAAAAGACTTAAATACATCACTGTCAAAGCCCCATCAAAAGCTATGTCTTACTTACTAATGAAAACTAGAAACTCTCTGTTCTAGTATTTGTAGTTGTGAAGCACCTGAAAAAGCATTTGCCAGTTGGGTGGCATATTGAATAAGTATGTCAGTAAACATGTAAATAAATGGAGCCAAGGTTCTTATGACGTACCTTTTTCTGAGCTGGAAAACAAGACAGACAAGGTGGTGCTCATAAACCTACTTCTAGAAAAAAGAAAATTTCCTGTTTCTGAAAATGCTGATACATCACATTTTCTTTATCTCTCCTCTCCCTGCCATATCTGTTCATTTGCCAGTTCTTAGATTTGCTGTCTAGACAGTCTTATCAGGAACAGAGAACTTTCCTCTTTGTGCTGCTGCAGCATGCATGAAACAATTTTGCACCAGCTGTTTCAGTTAACATGCAGGGCTAGGCCTACAGAACATCCCTCGTCTCAGCCTATTCACTTAAAGGAAGTTAAACTACAAACAGCCTTTGCGTGGGGAAGGGCTGGAGCATTTGAGCATGTGTTTGGATTGCTGTGCTGTGGTCCCCAGTTATTAGTATACTGAAAGAGCTGCTATTCACTTGGCATAATGATTTGGCTATCATCATTTACTATGAGAGTCCAGCTTAGAAGTTGTAGGTGGGGGAGAGGGTTGTTCTGTAAAGTACTGAATGAATGAAGAGAGAGACAGGCAGGCAGGCATGTCTGAAGGACAGTCTACAAGAATGATAACCTCTCTATGCACATTAATATTTCATCAGGGAGACAGAGAAGCTGGCGAGTATGGGAATTCTCATCACATGGTAATCATATGATAAGACACCACGGGGATCATTCCGAGGGATTAACTGCTCTGCTCCCCTTGTCTGCTTTGGAAAGTATGGCAGGAACCACAGATGGCAGGAATGTGGTTGTGTGAACAGCTCAGGTCATTAATCAGGGGTATGGCAGGGATACTGTTTAAGGGTCATTGCTAACACTATGTTCCAGGCTTTGCCCACTGGCCAGGGGACTTGTCCTCATGACGATCATCAAGGGGAACATGACAGTCCATTACAGCAGCCCACAACAATATAGGGAGACATTTATGTTCATTTTGAGAAATGTGCAGAAAAATATCTGATTCCCCCCCCGCCCCTTGTAGATTTAAAATACTGCAAATAGATATGGAACTGAGATGAATGCAGTGGGGACGGCAGTAAGTCCCATCAGCCACCCACTTCTGCCTTTTGAAGGAACCCTGATGCCTTAAAGGAATCCACAGTGGGTTGAATATGGTGACCATAGTTTTTTTCTGTGTTAAATATGGTTTGGGACGGCCTAGAGTTATTCATGGTTTTTCCACTATCATGGAGGTCTTGTGCCCTTTACCCTAGTGAATGTGGAGGGATGACTATATGTTCTAATACACTTTGGGAAACACATCAGACAGGAGCCCATTTCTTTCATCTCTTCAAAACGTACACATATAGTACAGTTTCTAACTCCTTGCTATCACAAAAGCATAATAAGCTTGCATATGGATTGTCATTAAATATTAGTTCAAAAATAGCTGAAAAGAGAAAATGGAAGAGTATTAACAAATGCTTACCTATATTTGAGGTCAAAAAATGACCCCAAGTAATCAGTAGAGCTTTGTTGAAGACCCACATCAACCCCACAATGTAATAGAGAACAAATCTTCAGAACAGATGATACACAATTATGTGTTCTGATAATCAGATGTCTCTTTAACCTTTTAGGAGAAAACACATTTTGCCTTATCATAATCCAAGGGTACTGCACCAGAATATGTTTGTCTTTCACAAAATATTTTCAGTTACACTTACAAGAGTCTTGGCACAAAGACGTAGCCTGAATATAGTCCTGTCAAAGGACTGAGGTCTTCTGAAGGAATGACTGTCCTTCCATGCTATAGCATGTCCCCTAGAAGACATTTGAAGACAAAAAAAAAAAAAGGATTAAATAATCAATATTTTGTTGCCTGGGGGTCCTGGAGGCCACAAAAAGTCTGAACTTAAACTTAAGCTAACCCAAAATCAGGTTTTCAGCCCCAATGAAAGGAACCTGTTTGAATCTCTAAAGCTCTTTGTGGTCTAGCACCCTCATATCTTACATTCTCTTTGGCAGCAAGTATCACTAGATCAGATCCTGATTCCATTGATACAGCAAGTTAGAATTTACTTACAATGAATTCACAGTGCACCATCCATTCACGTACAGCCCACCAGTTAGATTTCACCGCCTTCTCTTTCTTTGGATTAGGAGAAACTGTGTACAACCATTTCACAGGGCTTCTTTCAGACCTTATAACAAAAATGTGGGAATCAAAAACATGCTGTCCTATTTGCCTTCTCTTCCATATGTTCATGTGTTGTGTGCAAACGACAGCTATGTTACATTACTGAGAAGAAACATAGAACTCATCTGTCAAGCCAACAAGTAACTTTTGATATAAGAGGATAACATAGTGGTTCAGTGCAATGCAGTAGCTAGTGTGTTGGATCTTCACATGGAAAACCCAGATCCTTGATCAAGATACTGGGTGACTCCTGGAAAATCACTGTATCTCAATCTAACCTATCTCACAAGATGACCTTTTTTGTTTGTTTGTTTTTGAGAATAAACCAGTGAGTCATGCTATATGTGGATATTTATTATTTACCAGTTCACACCACACTCACATGATACTGTCTGCAATGAAGGAGGCTAGATCTACTCTAATGTTGTAGAACAGGGAGAGGCAGAGTGCATTCCTTGGGCCACATGTAGCCCCTGGGCCCTTCGTCTGTGGTACTTGAAGCCCCCCACCAGTTCCCTAAGCACATGATTTTTTTCAAAGGAATCAGCATGATTTTCAGCTAAATTTGGGTCCCAAATCACATTAAAAGCCCATTGCACAACCCCCCCATACTTCCATTTTCCTTTTCATTTCCCCTCACAATGGAGACAGAGGGTGATCAGATGTCACTTCCTGTCACCACTTTGAGAGGGAATGCAGAGGAAAATGCTATTTTGGCCTTTTTATATGTGGTGCAGTCCACCTGTCCAAGAGGAGTTTGGCCCCCGGCCCTCATGCAGTTACCTACTCATGTTATAGAGTGAGGTCACTGCCTCAGGCATTGTGTCTGGGGTATCATGAAATGTCAGCTATTGATACTTTATTTACTTAATTTTGATTTTTTTTAACGCCTTTGTAGAACAGCTGGTGCCAAATTAGCTTGTCTAGTTTTGGGTAGTCTTACTTTTGAGGGATGGCCAGTCTATTTACTTTTCCATCCCAGGTACCAATGGGTCTGAAGCTGGCATTGCATCTTTTCATTCTGCATGCCCTATAGCACTTCATTATTATTTTTTTATTTATGAAATTTTCATCCTTCACAGAGATCGAGTTAATCCCATTTTATCATAAACACCATCTTGCAATGTAGATGCACCCATGGTCCTCTTTGTTCAGTGGGAGTTTGAACCCAAATCTTTTTGGATGGAACTGAACGCATTAAATGCTACTTGGAACTGTTTCTTAACTCTGGAATGAAATCTATAGCCCACACATCTCCAACCTGGTGCTTTCCAGATGCTTTGGACAACAGCTGCTATGATAGCTAAGCAAAATAGTCATGCAGAAGTGGATGTTGCGAGATGCTATTCAACATTCCCATAGAATACTATGTTGGGGAAAACTGCTACTGAGATATGTTTGAAAATGTGTGTGCTACACAAGTGGAAATACACTTTTTAAAAATATATTATAATAAACGCTTAGTTTATAAAAGCTAAACTGCCCAGCCTTACCAAGTAGAACAAACAGAATAACGCAAAAACAGAAATGTAATTGATGCTTTAACTTAATTCAATCACTGTAAAATATAGTCTTATTGTTTTCATAAAATCACATTTTCCAGTAATTCTGATTCAGTTAAATTTGTAGAGTATTATAAATAATTCTAATTACACTCATATAGGTTTTGCTTTCTTTTATATGGACATTTAGGAGGGAAATAAATTAAATTATCTACATGCATTTGAGACATAACATACAAGATTATCTGAAGAGCCAGAAGCAGCAAGCAAAAATGAACAAATTTTCTTATGTAATGTCTGCAACAGCTAAGCATGGGTTCAGAAACAGAGTTCATATTTTCCTAGGAACAGCACTCTTTTGCAGATGAAATGTTTAATTATACAACCAAGTCTACAAATAGATTGTTAATATTGGATGGGAGGAATGGAAGGTCTAGATACAGACACACTAGCAGATTAACAGAAGACCCTGCAAGAAATTTATCAATGTCAGAAGTAATTAATTACAATTCTCCATCGACCGATATAGTTCTGTTTATCAGACAGGGTTCCTGAAAGAGTAAATGCTTACAGAGTATTCAGTGAGGTTTTCTGTTCTTCCACTTGTTTGTCATTTGTCTCCTTCAATATTTGTCCTTGCTCACATTGCTAATAGATTAAAGCTTAGCCATATTTGGATAGCCTACAAACTCTGCCTGCAATGAAGCAGTGTCTATAATATCGGGAGTGGGAGGAGGGCAGAGGAAAATAAGCCTATAAAGAAGTAAGATACATTAAGACAAGAAAAGGCACAAACAAGACTTGAGGGGTGTAGAATTCATCTATATCACTCTCATTTTGGAGAACACATTTTCAGACCTTCAAAATTCTTCCAGTCCAGATGCAAGGTCTCTTCTAACCGGTGCTGATGTGAAACATCAGCATACTTTGCTACCTGGAAGGGAACACAGTTGAACCTTTGCTAACGTTGCACATCCCCCAGTTTGATATGGTTTAATTGGCAGAATGTATTAATTGGCAGATACATTTAATTGGTGTGAAAATATAAATTATACACACTTATGGCTGAAAGGCCTTGTGGAGAAGGAACACTAGCTGATAGAGGACCCCATGAAGTGCCACTTGGTCCAGACTGGGTTCCTTCTCTTCCTTGATGTAGGAGATGTGGAGGGACGGGGGGTGGCAGGGAGAAGATTAGAGACAAAGAATGGCTGAGAGAGTGGACGAGAGAAATGAAAGAGGTGGGAAAAGTAGAACCTCTCAAGGGAGCATGAGAAGGTAGCAGGCCAACAAGGCTTGAAGATAAACAGGGCCGAAGATAAAGGAAGAAGTATATGTATGTGTTTCCATGTGGACAGATGAGAGGTTGCTTGTGTTTAAGAGAGAGACAGAGAGAGATGGAATGGTTGGGTGGTGATTCTGAGCAAAAATGTATATGCATACGCATGGATGAGTATATGTGAGCCAGCATGGTATAGTGATTTGAGTATTGGACTACGACCAGGGTTCGATTCCATGGAAACCCACTGTGTGGCCTTGGGTGTGTCACACACTCTCAGCCCAAGAAAACCCCATGACTGTTTTGCCTTAAGGTTGCCATGAGTCAGAAATGACTTGAAGGCATGCAACAACAACAACATGTATAGGCATATATATGGGTGTATGTGTTCAATACATGTATGCATGTACATGTACATTGTCTGCAGGAAAGAAAAAGCAATGGAAATGGAGTTGGCTGGTAACAGGGAAATAATTGGACTGAGAGTTCATTGTACACGAATTTATCCATAGCAAAGTTTGATTGGCAATGAGCAGGGGAAAACTGATGTAGCGGCATTCCTCCTATTAATATGGATAAATAAATTAATCTTAGATTTGTTTACTCAGAAGTCACTGGGAAAAAATTCATTGCCTTGTGTGAAAAGGAGGTTCTGTAAATGCAGAAAACTGTAGATTCAAACGAGTGGTTTTGTTTTAGGCCTTAAATCCAACTCTGCCTTTTAACCGGATTCTTGGGTCAGCTACTTGTCTTTCGGCCTTACAGAATTAACGAGTATAAAGCAAGGTTTCCTGGACAATGTAGGTCAACTAATATTTGTTTAGGTATGCAGAGCTCAGCCATCTCTGCCTCACAATCAGTTTCTTGGGCACATTGCTTATGCCTGAGCATTACCTCATGAAAGAAGCACTTGTTGCACTAGCAAATTTTGTAAATGGCCACACCTTCCCATAACAAGCTTTTTGTAACAGTATTCACAACATGCTCAAATTTACAAAAGGTATATGTGGTGAAAAAAGGAATTTTTAAAAGACTGGGGAAATCTGCTGCAGAGAGATGCTATCCCCATTCCATTGTATTATCTGCTGCTTGCAGAAAAGCCCATAACCAATGTGATTATGTCACAAGATAACACCCAATAATACACCTAGACATTGGAGAGATAATGGTAAGAACAAGGTTGTCATTTGTTACAATCCCTTTCACCTTAATAGCAGAGGAATTGATGTACTGTCTGTGAGGCCAAAGATCTGTCTCGTGACTCTAGCTCACCATTCTCTTGCCCATAGCAACAGACCAGATTATAATTAAAATTTATTGCTTATGATGTTTTTAATCCATCTTTCCTCCAAGCATAGCAGGATGATATACATTCAGTGTCACACATTTTAGTAAGAAAACTGTCCAGTGAGGTAATTGGGCTATGGGTGAGTGGCCCAAGGTAGTAGTAATTAAACTAACACTAATAATACCTCCTGGGGAGGACGTCAAAAAAGGGGGATTCAAAATGCAAAGTCCATCCCTTTCTCCACCTCAATCTGGTTTGTCCTCTCTGCCAGCCTCTCTCTCTCCAGGCTCAAGAAGCCCTACTTTGGGGGAAATGGAGGGGATAACAAGCAGATTCCGTATTTAACTTGCTGCATGGCCTCTCCTTAGCTGCCTTGTGTATTTTATAGAAAGGCAACACAAAAAGGGGGAAGGGTGGGGGTTAAAAAAGAAATGTGGCAGCACCTTGAAGACTAAGTGTTTTTTATTTTTGCATGAGCTTTCATGGATGTGAACCGACTTATTTGTTTGCAGTAGCAAGTGGCTACTTCCCTAAAAACACCTACTTCTAGAGAAAGGCAAAGTGTTGTATAAATAATAAATGAAATATAAACCCAAGCCTACTCTTATTCAGGTATTATGCAGTAGAATAGACCCATGAATCACATAACCATTGATTCACCATTCAATGGGTCTACTGCATTTGGGGCTACCAGCAAGACTGACAACACCAAGTGACAATTTCTACCAGCAGGGAATGATGTGGCTAGTATTTAATTAGAAAATGCCATTTGCCTACATTGTCAAAGGAGTGGCTTTCTTTGCATGAGGAAGCCAAGGGAGATTGTAGGGTACAGAGGAGGCATGATTCATCAATCAGATATTCTATCAATCAACAGCAAGAGCAAGAACTCAAGAACTCTTGAGTTTTTCTGAGAATTCAGTAAAAATGTTTCCCAAGTAAACATGATTTTCAGAGCATATAAAAGCACCAAATCAAAAGTAATGTGCTCCATGAGATTTCATTCTAAATTGATATTCCAGCCTTAAACACTTCATGGATTTTAAAAATTTTAAAGGGAACACTTTTGCAAACCATTAGTTTATCAATACTTACAGCCAGAAGAATGAGCAAATTCAACCAACAATGCTCACAAAGGAAGTGCAGGAGTAGCCCCTTATATTAAACCTCTCTTTTTCAGTCACTCACCCTCCTCTTTTTTTCCCCTTGTCCTCTGTCCAGCAGCATTAGCATTGTTTTTTTTAGCAGCATCAGCACTGGAGGATGGTGAATAAGGACGGGACAAACACAGACTTTCAGTGTACAGTTGTACAAACATGTCTGTAGTAAACAATGCAATAAAACTTGAATTGTGGATGAATGAGATACCAATCTAGCGGATCCAGCTGTAGCCATATGTGTCTGCTTACAAAAGGCAAAATTTATTTATATGTTTGTTTGTTTGTTCATTCCCTGCCTTTCTCCTGATGGTAGGACTCAAGGTGGCTAACAAGATTAAAACAGAACAAATTGAAACATCCATGCAAGTATAAAATTATAAGACAAACAGCAGCTGCCTCTAGAATCCCTTAGTGAGCATGTGTGCATAACAAAACATGGAGAAGCAGGGAAGGCAGATAAGCTTCCCTCTCCAGCTACCCCCAGCATGTTTTAAAAAAACAAAACAATTCATAGATCTATAAAAATGGAAATCATGAGAAGAGAAGAGGCTGGTGAAAGTTTGGGGAGGAATCCCTGGATGTATTTTGGGAGATGCTTTCAAGGAAGTTCAACATGTTTTTGTTTGCTTATTAAGAGTTTACTTGACCCGGTTGCTTCATTTCACATGTGTGTATTTTTCATTTTTGATAAATGCTTGCCAAAACATGCTGAACTGCTCTTTTCTTTTTCTGTGAGGTGGGAACCTATCTCTATTCTTTCCATGTTATTTCTTCTTCTAGTATCAACATTGCTGTTAATGGAAAAATGAACAGAAACACTTCTAATTCATTCACTGAGGTATAGCTGTCAGTTGCATAGGGATGGGGGGGCAATGGAGGCATTGCACCCTGGGCAGCAATTTTAGTGGGGTGTCCCGGATCATAGCTATGTCCCCTCGCACTGTAGCCCTGCCCATGCACTGTGGCTATGCCCCCACAGACTGTAGTCTGCCCCACACACCATGGCCATGCCCCCTGCACCCCCTCCATGCACTTCAAGCTCCACCACTGATAGCTGTATTTAACAAATCAACTTACGTGTAAGTACATATTACGCCTTCCTCTGAGAGGCTAGCAGGACCAGAGTGTTTGAGGAGAGGCTTGGCATACTCGCACCTTAGTTGGTGCTGCCCCAGCTGCTTACACAGAACCTTCAGCTTTCTTAGGCCCTTTCCGCACCTTACCTTTTTCTGGCACTGGGGTGCGGGGATTGCCGAAGCAGCCTCCGGTGAGAGGCTCTCACGTCCCTGCTGCTTCAGCTCTGCACAAGCTGCCTGCTCGCATGAGAGCCCTGCCTCTTCCTTCCACAGCGCAGCCTGGGAGTTTTCCAGGCTGCACTGGGGCAGGAAGCGTGACTGGCACTGCTCCAGAGGCTCTACATGCCAGGTAAGTGCACACGGGGCCCAGAAGCAATGCACGATCACGCACCATTTTCGTTTTCCAGCCAAAAATGAAAAGGTGCACGAGTGGCACCTGCCCTACCCTGGAGCGTCGCACAATTGTGAGTGCGTCATGCAGATCGCTCCTCACAACCGCACGATGTTCCAAGTGCCCTTTCACATGGCAAATGCCATGCGGAAAGTCCTTAGATAAGTCAGGTCCATATGCTCTATGGCTACTGGAAGCAACATCAATAACCCACTCTGTGGCCCTTCCCAGATGTGGGGGGGAACGCCCGAACATGCTACTCACCAGATTTTTCCTGTATCCAGGCGAGTCTGTTGCAACCAGGAGCAGCGCGAGTTCGCCGCTCCACAGTTCTTCGGCGTCCTAAATGGCGACTTCCGGTTGGTGGAGGCTCTCCACCAACCGGAGAAGCTTGCCAGCTGAAAGTCCGCCCCCGGAAGATCTGCAGGCACGCACTTGTGCGCGCCTGCAAATCTGCTCCGGAGCCAGGTGATGGAGCGGTCGCTTCTGCATGGACTGAGGTATGGAACTATGAAAAGTAGTCTGACCCAGTCCACTCCACAGTGCAGAAGACCTCCATCGGAGGTCACTCTGCCCGTTTTAATAGCCCGGTGCGGAAAAGGCCTGTGAGAAATATCCAAGCCATCTGAGAGAATCTGCTCTGTTCTTGAATCCAGACTACTCTTCCGTGCACCTTCCTATTAGTTTTGGTTCTCCAACTTCAGAGTGATACCCTGGCTCTTGGCCTCTGGACTGCTAATCAATCGCACAGTTTCTCATTTCCCCAAGGAAATTATAATAGTTCCATTGATTCAATTGGGCTAGTCTAGCTGGGACTAACAATTGGATTTAGGTCAATGCTAACTCTCTGTATTATTATTATTTTTTAAAAAAAATCACTGTTCTATGATCTGGCACATATTGTACTAGAGTAGCATATCCATCATGGGTATAACATAGGATACAAATATATTTAGTATCATTTCACACCCTCCAAATGACCTCATTTGGCAGGAACAATCCTGATTAGTCCACTGTTATCCCACTTTTTCAGATGCCTTTAAAATGCCCTAATTTTTCTCTCCTCCTAATGCTTTCTCTCTTTGTCTCGGCTTACTTCAATTGTTGCAAACTGAGATCAGAGTGCAAAAGTAGTTTGCACACAGTAAGCATGAAGGAGAGGAGAGGAGGGCATGATTCCTGCCTTACCATTAGGCTTAGACATGAGCAAACTGCTACAGCCTCTCCTAGGGCCTTTCCCTTCTACACTGTTATAGTGCTATTATTCTACTTTTAACATCCTGTGGAATCCTGGGGTTTGCAGTTTAGGGAAGGGCCTTTGGAACGCTCAGCCAGAGAGTCTTGGGCCCCAGTAAACTACAAACCCTAGGATTCCACATGAAGTTGAAAGTAGAATAATAGCACTGTAACAGTAGTGCAGAAAGGCCCCTAGCTTGTACATTCCTTCTCATTAATATCTTTTGCCACCTTGACAACATTCTGACTTTGACTGCATGTGTTCCAGTTTTCATCAGTGAAATTTTGTAGAGTAATTACATTCTCTGTGGAAAATGTATGTACAGTTTGTACAGTAAGCAAAACAAAACAAAAAATCATGAAACAAATGTCCTTTTATTGGGATATGTCACAATTCTTTAGCTTAGATGTTCAGATTATCCTCCACAGGAAGCTGAGGCTCTTTCTGCAACTTACCTTTTCTCAGAGTTGAGGTGCGGCGATCGCACAAGCAGCCTCTTGTGAGAGGCTCTCGCATCCCTGCTGCTTCGCCTCCGCAGCTGCTGCCTGCTAGCGAGCAGACAGCATGACGGCTCCTCCTCTTCCTTCCACAATGAAGCCTGGGATTTTCCCAGGCTGCGCTGGGGCAGAAAGTGCAATTGCTGTGGCTCCGGAGGCTCCGCATGCATGGTAAGTGTGTGTGGGGCCCTGGAGAGATGTGTGATCATGCATCATTTTCAGCTAGAAGGTGAAAATGAAATAGAGCGTGATCGGTGCCTGCCGGCCCTGGCAATATCACGCAATTGCGAAGATGTCATGTGGACGGCTCCTCGCAATTGTGCGATGCTCCAGAGGACCTTTCGCACGGCAAATGCTGTGCAAAAAGAGCCTGAGTCTTCTTTCTTTCTGCTGGAGTCCTGCAAATAGTTAAAAGCAGATCCAGATTAGCAAATGCTTCAGGCCTTTCCAACTCCAATGGAATAAAATTCCTCTTCTTTGTCCAAGGCCAAACTTGTAGGAAGTCTAAAGCAAAGGCCCTTTCTGCACCTTACCTTCTTCCAGCACTGGGGTGCGGGGATCGCGCAAGCAGCCTCCAGAGAGAGGCTCTCGAGTCCAGGGTCCTTCAGCTCCACACGAGCTGCCTGCTTGAGCGAGAGCCCTGCCTCTTCCTTCCCCAGCGCAGCCTGGGATTTTCCTGGAGCAGGAAGCACGAGCAGCATTGCTCTGGAGGCTCCACACGCCAGGTAAGAGTGCGTGGGGCCCGGAAGCAATGTGAAATCGCACACCATTTTCAGCTTCCAGACGAAAATGAAAAGGTGTGCGATTGGTGCCTGCCCTACTCTGGAGTGTCGCACGATTTTGAGTACGTCGTGCAGATCGCTTCTCACAATCGCACAACACTCCAGGTGCCCTTTTGCATGGAAAATGCCATGTGAAAAGGGCCAAAGAGTCCACCTTGGAAACAGCGGTGGAGCTTAGAGTGCATGGATGTGGGGCAGAGAGGGTACAGGGCCATGGTGCATGGGGTGTGGCTGCAGTGAGTGGGGGCGTGGCCATGGCATGCGGGGGCATGGCTACGAGCTGGAACACCCCAAAAACATTGCCACCTGGGGTGAACCACCACCATCGCCCCCCTATCCCTATTTGACTGCTTGGAAAGGTACACACTGAGCATCCTCCAAGGGCTAAGTCATGCTAAGGAGAGAAAAGGGGAAGGAAATGGCTGCACCCCACCCCCATGCTAGTGCTTCCAGGAGCATGACTCAGCTTCAAAACAAAGTGTGTGTTTCTCATATATCTTGTTTTAAAGGATTTGCTTTCATTAATGGGGGATAACTTGCAGGACTTAAATTAGTAAATTTCTATATGAAAGGGCCTAAAATTTGTTCTCACAACAGTGACTCTCTGCATACATAGCTTTACTCTTGCTTTGTGTTAAGAGATTATTGCACTTTTTCTAGAAACAAGAACAGAGCATATTTCTGTTCTTCTTTTAAGCCTTGGGTGCAGGATTAACTTGGCTTTCACCACTGTAAGCATCAAAAAATAGATGTTTCCAGTATTCATTGAATGCTCACAATAGGTGGCACTAGGACTGGCTAGTGTGTGCCAAGGTTGATGCTGTGAGCTCAGGTGCTGCCAGCGTCTGGAGACACTGCTGGAATTGAAAGGGTGGAAAAGACCCAGGGCTCACCTATCAAATATAGTGATGGCTCTCATGATTTATTTTTAATCCTTCCCCCTATGCTAAAAAAAGACTGGCTTGACTCTTTGAATGAAACTTGAATCCACAGCAATCTGAGACAACATATGAATGTTATGACTGAGGCATTTGGATCTCTTAGAGACATTTTAATGCAACCATATGCTGGCCCTCCATGACCTCTCCCATCGCTGGACTGAAACAACTTCCTCTCAACAAAATACAGAGGGGCTGACAAGATTGCAGGCTTTGGCCTTTCAGAGATTCATTCCAGTTGTTAGGATGACTGATCTGAACTACAGCTCCCAGAATCCCCCAGCCAGCATGGTCACGGTAGTACCAGTAGAAGAACATTTATTGCATTAATCACTGCACATAACAAATTGTGAGGGCAGCGCATGTCCTATACACCATCCAGCCTATGATCTGCACTTAATTTTAATGACCCCTTTCCAAATATATGCACAGTGAGGTCAGTAGAATCAGCCTGCACATTGCTTCCTCCACCCTGTCCCTTTGTTGATGTAGCGTACCTGACGTCCATCAATCTGTCTCTAGCTAGAGTTCAAAATGTTCTTACTCATTCTAGAGATCCGTACACCAGCAGAGACAAGTATATTTGTTATAAACATTTTCTTATCTGTTTCTTAGCCAATGACAACTTGAGAACCTCACTTCCAAATGAGACAGATTCATGAAACCAAAAGTGTCAAGTCTGACTTCCTGCCCAGGCTTCCTGTTACATTTATATGCCATTTTTCCCATTACTTTTCTCTAGGAACTACGTTTGAGGATCTGAGTGTGAGTTTTTTTTATCTGTCCAGCTGTCAGACTTTAAACATGTGAATTTAATATTTCCATGTCTTCTACACAGATAATTAATCTTTTACGCTTTTGATTTTTAAAATGCAAAGCAGAAAATGCATGAGATAAATTATTACTATTATTGTAAATCATAATAGATTTCCCAGGACACTCAACTTTGGCACTGAGGGGTATGTATCATGCTACAAATCTGTATTTCATTTATACAATATTATAAAAAAATCTTACAGAAATTTCATTAAACTTCTGGACAAGGTATAGGATATACAGCACACCAAACACATTTGCTGGGATTCAGCATCATGGCTATTGCTCCATAAGTACTCTGGATTTCTGATCCCTACATAATCACAATTGCAGCAGTATTGACACAACCACAACTGTTTTATCAAAACTGCAAGGTATCAGCTATGCCAAAAGAAGAAGGTCTGTTCTGCTGGTAATCAGGGCATGAGTGGGTGATGCTTCCACTTCCCTCTTGCCAGTGAGTGAGGCTGCAAGGGTCGGAAGCAGGACTCCATCATAATTCCTTGTTGCAGCCTTGCTTGCTTGCCAGAGGGGAGTGGAAATGTCATCTACTTATGCCTGATTGCCAGCAGAATGGACCTTTTTCTCTTGGTGCAGCTAATGCCTGGTAAAGGTGGTTTGGAGTGGTCAGGTGGGAGACACTACTTAGTTATGCATATGTAATTATGTGATTAAGTTACACATATGTAACTTAGTAGGTGATGTAGAATTCTGGACATTTTCTTCTTGGCACCTCTTCAGGACAGCAATGGAATATGCTGCCTCGGAGTGTGGTGGAGTCTCCTTCTTTGGAGGTTTTAAGCAGAGGCTGGATAGCCATCTGTTGGGAATACTTTGAGGGGTGTTCCTGCATAGCAAGGGGCTGGACTGGATGGTCCCTAGAGTCTCTTCCAACTCTATGATTCTACGATTCATTTGGCAAAGTTGAGATAAGAAGTATTGTGGGGGGGGTGCAAGAAGTGAGGAAGATAGGCACACAGGAGAGGGAAGAGTAGTGACAAAAGGTGAGGCAAGAAGGGGTGGAAGACGGAAGCAACAGAAGGCAAAGGAGAGGAAATATAGAGGAGGTGTTGGGTGAAGCAAGGAAGGGAAAGAGATTCAGCTGCAGAATAAGGGAGAGTGGCACCCTGAAGATGTGAGGTGAGGCAAGAGAGGCAAAAGAAGAGACAGTAGTCAGTTGGAGGGTGCAAGGAGTAAGAGAATTAGACACAAAATGACACAAAGTAAAAAGGAAGAAGGCATGGTTTGTAAGTTTGCTTGCCCTTACTTTCTTCTGTATTTCCCACTGTGAATCAAACAGCAGTCATTTCCAGTGGCTTTCCTAGTTTCTGGATCAGGATCTTTTGGGCATCGTTTTAGAAAAACCTCTGGCAAATAGACACTATAGTAATCTAATAAGAACGGCTTTTCTGAGAAATGTTTTTGCATTTCAAAATGTTATTTTTATTGTTATTACTGCACCAGGAATATGTATGGCCACTTTACATAGTTCCTGTCTTGCTGTTAATCCCCACAACAAGGCAGATTTCCTGAGATATAGTTATGATCCAAGATTGCTTAGTAAATTCCATGATTTAGCAAAGATTTGAACTTGAGCCTCTCTTTTCCAAATCTAGTATTTTAAATATCGCTCTATAAGTAATTCTCTCAGAAAGGTAATTAATATGAAATGGTACTAAACCTGAAACACAACAGTGGGGAAAATGTGACAATTAATGTGGTGAATTTGCTTAATTAAATGCAAATTCATAAGGTTAATAATTATAATTAAATCCATATATGTAAATTAGATGTCTTTTTACCCAGTTTTTACGGGGTCAGGCCAAGCCAAAAACCAAATGAAGATGTCCAATAAAATGATTTTATTGAATGAAAGTCTCACGCACCAACGCAATCACTCACACACTCACTCAAGACCTATTAAGAAGTAAAATGAGAGGAAACTGGATACGGGAATATTGAAGGAGTTGTAGCTGGGGTAGTACTGCACCTTTGTCCTGAAGTCCTTGGTCTGGGAAAAACAGCGGAGAAGTGCAGCTCAGCACGGAGGGGCTGAGAGGATTACTCAACGGATGGAGCAATGGTCTGCTGGGATGACCTGAAGCAATCCAAAGAAACGCTCTAAAACTGGGACTATTTGTAGGGGGAAAAGTACCTAGAGGACTAATCCTTTCCCGGAGAGAACAATGGGTGTTGCAATGAGAAAGAAGCTCCACAATGGTAAGTTCCTTTGCATGATGGAATTACAAGGTGTTGCCAAAGTCTCAGGATCTTTGGCTGCGTTTGGTTGTGGTGTGACTTCATGTAAATAGTCCTCGCTTGATAGGATATTTGCTCAACTTGGGGCAAACATGCTAATCCCCTCAAGTTGGCTTCTTGGGGCTGAGGACCCTTTGTTTATTGGGGGTTTACACATCTTGAGGTCTCCTGGGGCTATGTGATTGGGGATTTTACTGGCTTGACCTGGTTTCTGATCGTTTGACCGTGGCTGCCTATGTACTCATCCAGGTGACCGCTCAGGCACATGGAATCATATTTAATATCAAAATTGTAGATTTCAGGATAGGTTTTTTTCCAGTGGAGTAACAAGATGATATGAAGGATGAGGGGAAGACTTGTAAGCCCTACCTACAGATATGGGGATCTTTCACCAGAAGGAGGCCATTTTTAGCAACATCCATGACGTGTGTTCCAGCCCCACTTGAACATTATAGATCCCTCAGCTTCATTTGTTAGCTTGTATATTATTGCCCAGCCCAGTCAATTTCAGCCAAGTACTGGATAACTTAAACTTTTTTAAAAAAAGAAAAAACTATTCTCCAGACTCCTTTTGCCAGACTTCCATGTGAAGCAGGCATTTGATAGAAATATGGAAAGCAGCCTGAACTTTAAATGACAAACAGATGAGAAGTTCTGATGGAAATCAAACACTTCTGAAGCCCATATATTTCCATATGGAATATAAATGACTCTTTTAATTGAAGATGACTTGAGCTCATGGTCACATGTTTGGCTATCCTAATTAGCAAGTTTCCAAAGTAAAATAAAGAAAAATGCATTCAACACAGGAAATAGAAGAAAACAAAGACATTTGTATCTAGGATTTCTAAGACTGTTAAGTTCTGGAAAAGAAAGAAGTCTTCCCCCTATTTAAAGTCACATTTTGTTATGAACTCTCAGTCCAGGAAAAAGGCAAGTGAGCAAACATTCAGGATCGTTAAGGGATGACAGGTATCATGTTTTGGCTCCTTTTTCCTTTTGGCCATGTGATCTGGTTAGAAATTTGCTAAATTTATGTTTTTTAAAAAAATCAGGAATAAACTATAAGATCCTGTCAGATGGAAACAGAACCCATGACTAGCCCCTGGCTGCACCAAAAGGTCTGGTCGAAAGAAAGGGATTTGGGGAATTATTTTGTAAATCAATGTGAACTTGGCAAAAAAGCTTTCAAAGCACTGAAAAAGCAAGTGCTTATTCCCCCTTCCTTCTCAGCTTGTCAAACTACCAAACAAACAATATTCTGTACTGAATATTCAAGACGGAACATTCAAGGGACAAGACTGCAATTTAGTCATACTTTGGGCAGACCCATTGGTTTCAAATGCAGATACTGCTTAGAGAATCAGTCCAGTTCATCAGAACTGTGTGTGCCCCAGTGTGTGAGGTCAGTTTGCGGTCTATACCTGGATCATGACCAACATGAAGCATACTGAAATCCACTTGCCTGGATTAAATTAGGAAAGAAAAACAAGAACTATGTCTTTTATGATTTTTACTACTTGCTTTAGGCCAATATTTTATTGCTGATGTTAAAGTTGTAAGAGCCTAAACACATATGCAGGAAGGCAATTCTGCAGTGCATATATACACATATATATATGGACTTAGGCTTTAGTCCAGAGGTGGGAATCTTGTGGCCTTGATACTGTTGGACTATATCTCCCAGCAGCCTTATCCAGCACAGCCAATGTTGAGAAATGATGGGACTAGCACCAGAACACCATCTAGAGGGTCACATGATTCCCACACCTACTTCAGAGTATGAGAGGCTATCATCTTAGTCTGAATTCCATAAATCCAGCAACTGGAAAATGAATATGCCCTCCACCAGCCATGATCTAAAGCCAGAACTGAAAATCTGCAATGGGGAAACAATGTGTGCAGGAATGGGTAAAAATCTCTCCCTCCTATTCACCCATCCTTCCCACTAAGCGCCCACTACCCTGTTTTCCTGGGGTTGGGGGTTATACATTTTTTGCAAAGGTAACATCCAGCTTGGATCTCTGTTGTGCCAAATTACATCTCTGATGTCTGAAAAAAGATATAGCTCCCAGTAAAAGATATCCCAGTGGATTCATCAGCTATTCCAAACCTGTCGGTAAAACTGTCACCTGACTGATTGGTATAGCTAACCAGTTCGGCTTTTCTGAGAATAAATATTTGTTGAACAGGTTCCACAGTTAAGGAGAAGAGCTGTTCTTTCTCACTTCACCTGCTAACTTTGGAATGGTGCTTCCCTAGTGTTTAGAGACATGTACAAACCCTCCCACATGATTGTTTTACCATAGCCACAACTCTCATGACCAACTTCAATTAATGATTGGATGTGAGACCGGAGGAATGTCTGACTTGACTGTTTTTGGTGCACAGGGCATTCCGCCAAGTCACACCTGATGTGTCTTCCCATGTGCTTCTGTTACATTTTGTGGTGTGAAGCATTTCAGCCTTCTTGGAAGTTGTATTCCAATATTGCAAACAGACACTTTATTGTTTGCCTGTGGCTAGCTGAGAAGGGTCACAAAATTGTGTTGGAAGGCAGGCTAGTAAAAAAAGGTTTTTTGGGAGGCAGTACCTTTTAACAAGCTTCTTTGCAAGATGACTCTAATCACAGACATAAGGAGGCAGGCTATTATGCAGTGGTAAGAGAAAGGGAAATGTTTTCTGCAATGGCAGAGCCTCAGAGAGAAGGTGTTATGCTGCATAAGTCAGAGGATGGAATTTGGTGGAAGAGAAGCCTATTAGTGACAGGGAATGGCACATGGCAGAAGTTACATGCACCTGGTGGCATCTTAAAAAGTGACATGGTAGAGCATTTAGCATGGCTACCCTGCAAGTCCTGGTCTACTCCCCTGAAGTTTCCATCTTCCCTCTTTGCCTCTAACCCTGATTGTATGATAGAGTAGTAAATGAACTTTACTGATTGATTCACAACCTGAAATATTGGTAACTCTTTCATTGGTTTTTCTCACTAAACTCTTTCTTTGGTGGCCTTGCCATCATGTAATATCCTCCCAGACTGTCCCAAGGCCCAGATGAAGGATTATTTAGGAGTCACCCTGGCTTCTGGGACTTCTGGTCTTCTCAACAAATATTGCAACCATCTCTGTCCAGTCCCATGTGTGAGAAGTAGGCCAAATCCCTGAAATGTTAGGCACCTCAGACTATTGGCCATTTCTACATGTTACTTGATCCCGTTGTTGTCCATTGTGCCTCCATCATGCTTCCTGCCCTTCCGCATGGCCAGGAAGGACAGGAGTATCACACAGCTTGGAGTCATTGACAGAGAAACTCCATCAATGATTCACTCCACAATCGTGCCAGCTGGCGATGGGAGAAGGACATCATGCAGAATCATTGTTGCGGTCCCGTTCCTCTCGTGTCCCCATGCCACAACGCAGTCATTGTGCAGAAAGGGCCAGTGTTCTAGCTCTATGCAGATTGTTCACAAGCTGCACTCATCTATGTCATAATAAGGACACTTTCAAAGATTGAAATTTTCCCCAAAATTGCATGCATGACTCAGCTAACATGGAAGGAGACCATTGCAGCAGTTTCCCATGAACTGAAAGAAGTAGAATTTGGCTACTTATCATTTGAAGAAAATTACCCTAAATGTTTTAAAATCCCTCCCCCCAGAAAAGATGCCATTCTTTGTGGAATGAGCATTATACTTTCCCATGTTCAACAATACTGGCTCGTAATCATATAACAGCAACAATAGAATTTCTTCTTGAAACCACAGCCCCACCTGGGAACATAAATGCCAGGCTTGTTATTTATGTAATTAATGTCTCACCGAAGTAGATCATTGCTGTTTTCTTTCCTCCTCCCTCTGCAATTTGAAGTCTAGGAGATAGAATATCAAAACACCAAAGCTTGGCATTTTGAAGTTATTTTTCTCATTAGCCTGTATGCTTCAGGATATAGTTTTGCTCCCCTGGAGATATATCATCTTTTGTTAGACAATCAGAGGCCTTGAAAGGTGTGTTAAGTATTGGTTTTGAAAATGCATATGGTTTCAGAACAAAGAGAATCAGATTGATCAAACAGCAAGGGCAATGTAAAGATACTGAGAACACAAAATAATCTGAGAAGTGGCCAGTTTTTATAAAACAAAGCGTCTCAATGTGGATGCCATATTGTCAATTAGACCTAGTAATTTTCAGAGGTAATGGGAAGTGGAATACAATATCTACAATCTGATATATGAACACAATGGCAAGAGAATCAATACCATATGGCATGGACAAATCCTACTCAGTAGTGCTATAGTGTACACACATGCAAAATGAACCCTAGAAAGGAACCAACTGTATTGGCATTTGGCTTTTTCAGCATTTATTTGCTGTAGCCAGACACTCTTGGAATTTGCCCTAGACATAAAGAGAAAGCAAGGGCAATTGCATTGTATTTGAGAGACATGGAAATCTCTCAGTCTCACTGTCACTGCATTACTTCAAATTTTATCTGCATTTTTTATTTTGATAACCACTTCTCTTCCTTTAATGCGCACATTTTTAAATCACTTTTTTCATGGATTTTTATCTACTTTTTCCTACTGGCCAAAATGTATCTATGCACATATTTCAAGGACTAATATTTTCAGTTGCATGTGTTTAATTACAGATAATTCAAAAGGGAAAAAGGAGAGATCTGCAATTTGCCTTTTCTTTGAAAAATGGGCAATTTAAAGATATGCACACATTTTTGCATTAATAGTCTCACAGATCACAGGTTGGCTAAATTCAGCTCAAAAATTCAGTTCAAGTGTGAACTTTTTTCTCATCCATACAGGGGCTGTGTACTTTTGGGTAGATCAAATGAGGATTTATTTGCTGTGAGACTCTCTCCAAGGGCCAAATGCAGCTTTCCCATTAGCCATGCTGTTATAGAGTGGACTTGCAATAATGCCACCCGTCTTTCATGAGAAAAGATGACCATGGGGTAGATAGATTCAGATCAGAGCAGCAGTGTGGAGAGAAGATTAACTCTTTCCTCCCCTCACCACTGCCCTCCTGAAAGCTGCTTCTTCAAGCTGCTGGCAGGCTGTATCTGAAAGAAATCATGTACACACCTTGAAGGTGTGAGTAATTGTTCCTTGCACCTCAGCACCATTCCAGGTGACATTGTGAGAAATGGGGACATG